>WOGO01001311.1:0-18586 GCA_015342085.1 Leptinotarsa defecta
ACTATTTTGTCTACAATTTGTTAAATTTTATTTTCTATTGTTATATTTTATCTATTAGATATGTGAATTTAGTTTTGCTCAAATTGTGTTTCTGTGTTTTTGAATTGTTTCTTTTCTCTTATTCTTTGAAGTGCTATTTTTTAACAAGCTTTGTCAATAAGTATATGTTTATTCTATTCTATTCCACATGAATGCAGTTCTCCAGATGAAAGAATTCTTAAACAGTGAAGTCGAGGTGTACTGAGTTGAACCTCAAAACGATGAGCAGCTACAATCCGTCGCGTATTTCTGATATGTACCGCTCTTGGTGGAATCAAATATGCCAAGTAACTTGACCCTTTCCGTGAAAGTATCTATAGAAGACAGACAAATCTCCAACCTTTTTTCGATGTTCTAGACCTAGACTATTAAGGTGGCACGTGATGTCCGCGTCTCCAATCAGGCGGATGGCTCTTTTCTGGATGGAATCCAGCACTTCAGAGTATGTTTGGGGGCAGAGCTCTATACATGAAAACAATACCCCAAATAAGGTCTGATCTGAGTTTTATAAACCATCAAAAGTTGCTGAGGTGTGTACAGTTTTCTGATTCGGAACAGTATTCCAAGCATTTGAGAAGCAGCCTTCTCAGTTCCAACGACATGATTGTGCCAAGATATATTAGTGTCCATTTTAACACCCAACAAACTTATCCAAGAATAAAGCGGAATTATCTGACCCAACATTATAATATCCGGTTCGGAGACATTTATCTTCTTGGAGAAAACCGATGCCTGGGTTTTAGTGGCATTGAATTGAACCTGGTTGCTTTCACCCCAAAGAAATCAAAATGAATAATTTTCCCAATCTTCCTCAAGTGGTATCTTCAATAAGGCTCTGAATGATTATGATGAATCACTAATAACTTTGTTCTACGAATTGTTGAATTATGTGAAAACAGATATTTTTTAATTGAAGTTTTTTTATCAACTCAAAGAATAATCTCAGTCAAGACAGGCTTCACCAAATACGATATGAAAATGCTAACACCATTCATTCAAATAACAATCCGTATGCTTTGTTTCGGAGATACAGGGTGCTGAAATTGAATTTTTCTGTTCGTTTTTCAAAAAATAACTTTCGCAAAAAGTAAACAAGTTTTTCCTAAGAAATGTTTCTTCACTTCACTTAGCGCCCTAGGAGCTAAGTAATATGCATCGATATAGAAAAGGTGTGGGAAATAGTTTTTTTCGTGAAAAGTATCAAAACTTTATTGTCAAAAATGTTAGGGCAATTTGAAATGAATAATGACAGTATAGATGCAGATCCTGGGTACCAAATTTCGCGCAAATAATTAATTTTTTTCAAAAGTTATTTTTAAAAAACGAACAAAAAAATTCACTTTCAACACCCTTAAAATTGTCTCAGGAATACGTCACTTGAATATTTCAACGTACTTATGATACACCCTGTATATTTGAAGTTTACAGGTCGCAATTACTATAGTCACATCACCAAATTTCATTCCTCCCTTAATATGTTCTCCAAATTTTATTATAATCTTAGATATCCGAGAATTATCTCATATTTAAACAAATACCAGTATTACGATACATAACAAATTTCCTACACTGAACTGATTTTCATGCCAGTTTTCCACTGAAATGGAAGACATAATGAAAACAAGGATCATCCTATCACTAATATTAATTGGACGATACTCTCTACCTTCCTACGATGCTTTATTACATTTGCCAATGAAATGTTCGAATTGATCAGGCGTGATACATTTTATAAAGAAATTATAAAACAACAACAAAAATTATTTGGCGCTCCGGGGCGACTTCATTGATTCCAGTGGCGCATTTGCTTTTTCCGATGCAGGAAAACAGGGAAAAATCTGTAGCACCATATCATCTGAAGATATTGATCTGTCAATGTCCTCTCTTTCATAAAACAAAATGTAGGGTGTATCCAGTGGCTCCAATAAATTCAATACATCGCCAGAATACTTAGTGACATGACTATCGTCGAACTTGAACTAGTCCGTTTCTTCTTTGGTAAAGGCGTGATAATGACCAGATTCAACACCAGAACCACAGTGAACAATGACTGCATGAAGACTATAATACTGGTCTGCTAGACTGAAGTGTTCATCAATTTAGAACATTCGTAAGAGCTTGGTGCTTCCGTCAAAGGTTGAGTCATGTTTGAAGATCATCAGTGTTATTATTAGACTGACTGGTGCCTCAGCTATACTTTTTCTCTTATAACAGTCAGTTTGTTTGGCGCATGTTTGGCAATACAGTCGATCATCACCTGTTAAAAGTTCCATTTTGAGGTTATTTAACAATAAGCTTTTCCTCGGAGTGGTTATTAGTCATATTAGGAAACGCTAGTTGAAGTTACAGAAATTTACATATGTTTTTGCAACTTCTTGAACATTCACTACAAAGTAAATAAGTGAGGATTTTTCCAGCAAAAGATTTACAAACACAAGACTAGATAGACTGTACGGAATCCTTCAATCCAGAACGGTCAGGGGTATTGATTCTGCTATTGTTTTGCTCACGAAGAGTATTCAACAAGAACCTCAAGAATTCGGATCAATCCTTTTGTTGTCCTATCGGGTATCTGGAGACTTCAAAGACTCCAGGAAATCGGTTGGAGGGAATGATAATACATTCTTATGGATATTTAAATTCAATGCATTATTAACTGAGGAATACATATCTAAATAAATTCTTTTGCTTCGGCGAAAAAGTACAATATTGCAGGTTGTAGGTCATTAAACCGGCGTGTTTTATTGAAATTCATAACTTTTTCAAGCAAGTATATAGCTAACAAAGTAAGATGCAAACAACATAGTTTTCTAACAAAAAACAAAGAAGGCCGTTTTAATAATTTTCAAAAAACTTTTTTTCGATTTCAGAAAAAAACAGTACTGTCGTGTTATATATCTACTGTTTTGTTTGATATAATGAATTAAAAAAACAATAACAAGGTGAAAATTTAAAATTTTCAGCTCTGATAACTCATAAACGGCTTTCCTAAAAAGTTGAAATACGGAAAATTCAATATTCTTTATAGGTACTAGGTGCTAGCAAAATGAAAAATATAAAAATCCAAGTAGTCGTGGTCCAATATGATGTTTCTGTTGGTTCATTTCATATAGAACTTCACCAACCTCCATTCTTTAAAGGAGAAATTGTTCGAGGTAATTATAAGTAATGTTGTCAGCTTGCAAAAGCTAATGGGGATGAATACAACTACGATGACGAAACAAAGGGATATGAAATCGACAATGTTAAATGGTAAATGTAAAATTTCTGCTTGTGTAGCTATATATAATCGCACATTTTTTTGACCTGATAGAAGGGAGTACAGGTAATATCTCAGAGGTTGATAATCAGTAAGAAACAAACGTTAATTACAAAAACTAAAATATGTCTTTGCAGGTACAATGCCGATGAAAATGGAGCTGAAAGAATTGGATCTCAGTTTTCCCATTAAAATAGAACTCTTGGAGGACAAAGCGAATGACTTGATTCCCGAATTTCCAGTCCTTTTTTCGCCAGACTCAGAAAAGCCCAAAAAGAAAACCAACAGGATTCGTGGAAATTTCCAGTGCCCTCAGTGTAACAGAAACTATATAAGGAAAGACTCCTTACAAAGACATTTGACGTACGAATGCGGCAAAGAACCAATGTTTCAATGTCCTTTTTGTCCACAAAAATGTAAACGGAGAGGGCACCAGTTACGGCACGTCAGGAGACAACATAAGGACAAAATCGGCATTTTGGAGGAAAATAATCCAGAGATATGTTCCAAGAAAGAGATAACGTGATTAAGTGGTTTCAAGGTACCGATTGACTGCCTTGGGTGTTGTGGCATGTTTGGTGTTACATCGAAACACTTCCAATTTTTTATTTTGTACTCACATGTAGAACAGTTATTGTTACGTCCAGTGTCAGTGCTTACTATAGGTGAAAAGGGGTAGCTCACTCCTTTTCGTTCCATGATTCTCTATTTCAACCTTTCTCAAGGCCATTCAGTCTTGAGTTACGCAGTTGATCTCTCCAGAGGTCCTCGATATAAAATATTTTTGTTCTCCGCCCACCAAAGATGGGTCTAAAACGAAGGGCCACATACCGATTACCTGTATTTACCTGATAATATTGTATGATAGTCCATCAAACAACCAGAGAGGAATTAGAGGAGGATTATTGAAATTTGGTTTTGGTTCTGAATCAATGTGGGATCAACCTTTTTATTTGATTACAAAATGATAGAGGGTTTTTCACAAGGTTTCTTGATGTACCCCATCCATAAACTTGAGCTGGTTTTCATTTATTATTCTAGATGCTGGATTATTGACTTGTTTCGAAATATGTGGCCATTGTTATGGTCAATCAAATGACAATAAGCTTGTTGCAGAAATCGATTGAGTAGAATTTTTTTAACTTATTTTCGATCGTATAAGAGAACAATGGTAATGAGTCATATGTTTTCCAGGAGAATAGATGAAAATCTACTCAAAAGCAAATTTTGTGCTAAATATTCTTGAAAAAAGTTTAAGAAATCAAAATAAAAATCAAAGACTAAAACCAACAAATGATGAAAGTCTCTAAATAATTGTTAACGAAAAACATCAACGTCAACTTGATTGGAAACTGTAGAAAATCTTACAGATCCGATCCAGAAAAATCCGGGAGAATAGTTAACTACAGCAAAAGCCAAAATGTTTATTACATTGCGTCAATAGAACATTTATCTTCAGTATTTCGGGGTCAGTTCCACATATATGGTGTTTATAGATATCTCAGCCGTTTTAAAAACTCAGATCTTCACTGTCACATCAGGTTTTTTTTCCCGAAGTCGATTGTTCAAAATTTTTTTCAAGCATATATTGAAACTATCGACATTGTTCTCACAAATCATGAAACGAATTCTACAATTTTTATCAATTCAGGAGACTTGTCGGCTCCTATAATCAGATACTGAGTTATCAAAATATTACTGAGCAACTAAATCAAATATAATACACCAAATCATTTGTTCTGGAAGTTGTACGTCATCAGATGAAAAATTTTGTTCAAATCTCAGGATACTGAAATTTAGCGGTGGTTGCTATAAAATCATCAGAATTGATTGTATTGAAAATACTCACAAATCTTCAAGACCAACGATAAAAAAGTACCTCTACGAACTTTTTATAGTGGAGACGAGTACACCTAATTCAAACCACGAGTCCTGAATCCATTGATACAGTATAGTTACTCAATAATTGTGACAAATACGTATTCAATTACAAAAACGTTCATCAATTGCTTTTATGCATATTGCAGGTTGTACGGTATGTAGGGGCCCTGCTATAGGCACAAATACGTATATTTATTTATGAATGCAGGTACAGTAAGTACTATATGGGCGGGGCGTTCGGAGGTACTTGTCATTAAAAAAAAGACCGTTCTAAGAGAAAAACCATACATTTAAATATTTTTTATCATTTGATATTTCAAAAGTATATCTAGATGTTCCTGTGAAGTTATTCAGATGAATATACAGATTCACTCTGAAGTTAAAGAAAAATGTCACTATTTTTCACTTCTCATCCTTTTTCTGGAAAAGTAATTCAACAATAAAGACATCGAAAATGACTCTCTGAAAAAACTGTAGATGAATGTTTGATAATTATTATGTAAAACATTGCATAAATTGTTTTTTTTTCATTAGTTTTCTAACTTGTAAATTCATGCAATTCATCGAAAACTGTATAAAAAAATTGATTCAGGCTACTTTTTTATGTGCCGATTACCCCTGATTTTAATTTATTCAAGAGTTATTTTTATGGATACATTGGTTCAATTTAACGAAAACTAAAAAAACATTTCAGGAATTTTGAAAATGTAACTTTGAAAAAATTATTTGAAATTAAAGATGGGCTTTCGAAATTTGAACAATTATGACCTTTTCACATTTTATGTGAAGCGGTGCCATTTTTGACATATTCAGTAAGTCTACACACCATGATGAACATTTTCCATTCTAGAATTAGAACTCTATAAAAAATTGTTGATTTTCATGTTATATATTAAACACGTCTAACTCCGTACATTTTGCTGCGTTTCATATGCTTATATTTATTTTCCGTTGCCCTTTTTCAAATTACAAAAAATTGGTACTGTCCTGGCACTGGATTTTTCTCGATAAATGTTCAGGTAGATTTCATGTCGATTACCGAGAATGTGTAAATAGTTGTCAGATAACTGTGATTCGGTAGTAGTTGCTTGTGTGTAAAATAAAAAAGAATGTTACGTTATTCAATAGATAGTGACTGAGTTCGATCGCTGTTATTTTTTATATATGTCTAGGGTACTATTATCCTTATTTAAGCTTTTGGTTTACATTTTTTTTTGGTTTATTGACTGCTCCGCTTATTCCCTATCAAGTTGTTTCTATTGACACATCACATATTGTGTATATTTTGCATGCTGTTGAATAAATAATCATCATTTTTCATTATTCATATGTTTTTCTTCGGTGATTCCCTTTTCCACCTCGTCCTGATGTTACTTAACTACCGTAATTTTTCAGCTGAAGATTTGAGAGTGAATCGTAATTGGGATAACTGGCCATCCCATTTAGTCCTACCGATGATGCTAATGAGGGAAAACATGAAAAATTCGATGTTGCAGTCTCTGAATTGTTCCAAGAGCTTAGACCTTTCATTCAGTCAGAAGCCCAGGAGCAAGTCTTCCTTGGATGGAAGTCCCGGAGGATTCGTTTGTGGAGATTGCGGAAGAACGTACAAGCTTAAAAGCTCACTGCGCAATCACCAGAAATGGGAATGTGGAAAAGAACCACAATTCAAGTGTCCCTATTGCGTTTACAAAGCCAAGCAAAAAATGCATATGGCCAGACACATGGAAAGAATGCATAGGGAGATAGATTATTCTGCAATCAAAAATGAAATAAAGTCAGAAATTAAAAATGAAGAAAAAGAATCCAACGAAGACAACGAAAGTATGCAGATTGAACTAAGCAACGACAATAGTAGTAGTAGTAACTAGTACTTCTTAAAATTCAGTTTAAAGTCTACACATTGGATTGGGTAAAACTTCATTACAACGATGATGAATATGTTGTATATTGAAAAAATATGAAGTTGGTTTTATAATTGGCATTCCAAGCAGTCAGTTATTTTTAGATACCTGTAACCAAAAATTTCAATATCATATGATATTGAACTAATGATTCGAAATTTATTGTCTAACTTCCGGTTTGAAATGTCAATTATGAAATGAGAAATCATAGCAATATGATATTCCCTGACTTGAAAATGAAATATAACAAATTTTTTCACTTTCATCTTTGAGAGTAACACTAATTTTTCAATCTGAATAAGGTAAAATTTCTGTGGTAGACAACAAACACATGAGTCAAACATTGTACGAAAATCCAGGAAAGTATAAAAACTGTGCCAATAAAAGAAGAAACCTTACCTAGAAGTAAGTTTCAGTTTAAATCATTGGTGTTGCTCTGGTTGGGGGAATATTTTGGTATTCCACTTGTAGATAATATAAAATATTTATTTTGTTACTTACGGCTCATATCGCGATTTCACTTTCGATCAATTTCGAACAGAATGAATAATATAAAAGACAAGTTTCTGTCAATGACTGGAACTTCAAATGAATTGAAAGGTGATTATGTGTAATTTTGCGGTACAGAAATATATCTCTAAAATTGTTTTGGGAACAAAAATATCTCATCGGGTTTTGAATGTTTTTTTCGTACAATAGTCATACTGCATATTTCATTACACAATGGGATTAGTATTCTGATACTCATTGGAGTTATCTATTCAAGAATTATCTTGCTCAAATTGGAAGGGGTATATTTTGAAAAAAAAAAAATTTTTGGGAAAAAAAGGTTTTGGCATTCTACTACTCCATCTCTATACGAAAAAGTGTAGAGGTCTTCCAAAGTAAGGGAGAAAGCCATTAACTTCAAAATAAACTCTCCATAAAATTGTGTGGATCATGCAAACAAAGGGCTTTTTCTTCCAGTTTGTTATTTTGCATGATCTTCACATCTTTTTGAAGATTTTTTTCTGAAATTGAATATTTGCTTTCTTCCTCTCTTTGTAAGATTCCCATATTTTTTTGTATGAAGATGGTGAAGTAGAGAGTCAAAACCTTCATTTCCTTCATCTTTCTATTTTGAATATTGTCTTACCTTCTAATACATTATTTTATTAGCGGACTATTACACATAATCAAGTTTTTCGTTGTTGTTCTGTTCATTTTTGGGAGCTTTTTACTCAAACAGTATGTGCCACACATCCAGATTCAGTTAAAAAGACTATGAAATGTAGAATGGAACAATTTTTTACTTACAAGTTTCGGCTGAACAGGAGAGGCGCATATGTTTAAATGAAACGTCATATATTGGTTACTATATTCAGATTTTGAAAAGTTTTGTTGGAGCTCACAATGAAAAAAATACTCATCTAGATTACTTTTAGATGTTCAATAGTAGTTTTATATTATGTTATCAAAATCAAGTCTTCTGAACAAAGTAGTGACAATATTTTTGTCATGTCCCCAATGAGGTTGTTATTCTGAAAGTATAAAATAGGCTTTAATTGATTTTTAGCATTTTTTTTTCTTTAAGTAACGAAAATGAAGAATTACATTTTTGATAACTTCACAAAACGAATTTCTCCAATTGATTGCTGTTTGTTTGTTTTTTTTTTATTTAATTATTTCAACCAAGCTTTGTCAATAAGATATGAATCTTCAGACAATAAAGCATATTTTGATTTGATATGAATACACCTGTTTTTGACATTGTATTTGATGTACTTCTGATGAATATTTCCACACAACTATATATTTTAGGAAGTTTTTCATTTGAAAACTGCGTCTTCATTTGTGTATAAGGTGAATAACTTCGGATGAAATCTGGAAGTGAGGCATACTACTGAATGAATCAATAAATACTCGTTTATACCTAACGCATTCCAGTCACCCGTATCTCTCATTTATTTCTGGTCACTGCCAATTTAAAAAAAATCAGGTTAGATAGCAAACAATAGTTGTTTAAATATTCCTACATTCACAAAGTTCTGAATTTACGTTCAGTACTGTTTTGTGTGATATTTTTTACACTTGCTTCAGATGAAAAAGACAGTTACTGTTAGTATTATTTTCTTATAGTGTTGAGCGAGAATATTGATACTGCCAGTGAATTTTTTATTGTTTCCAATTTGTGAAAATGATTTTTGAAGTGTTACCTTTTTACTTTCAGATAAAGACAATAATATATTTTATACATATTAAAAGTGGGTGTAGTAGCCTAACACCCATCTTAGGTGATATTTTATAGAAATATATGGTTTCCATCCAGTCTGTAACGAACAGTGCGGCATAAATAACTAACGGATTAATTCATTTTCTATGTAATTTACAATATATGAATAGAATCCTGGGACACGTTAAGTTTTGTTAAAATGACATTTTTCTAGCATTATAAACCTCTCAAACCTCTTGAATTGGCAATTTCTTTTAATTTTTTGTTAAATAGAAGGAGGGTGTTTAGCGACGATAATGAATCATTTGAAAGTAGGTTTAAATGAGGTATCCATCATTGTGAGGTTTTTTATTTCTCTGAATTTTACATTGTAAAATGTATTATTTTCAATGTGACTAAATTAACAAGAACATGGAATATTTTGATTCAAATGTTCAAAATGGGTTCTCTTTGCTTCATGACTGTGAAAGTGTTGCAAAATTTGTGAAATGGAGTGAAATCCGTTGGTCATTTGATTCAAGAACGTCTAACGGTGAATTTATTTGAAAAAAAACTTGACTTACATAGGTTCTCATTTTCGATGGTGATGCCCCGTTCTGTTAATAACAAATATTCATTTTATTACGATCGTCATCACCTGGCAGTACGTTATAAGTCCAGTAGGTGATCTATTACAGTATGCAACGGACGAGGCGACGCGACGTACGGCGGATTTTTTTTTCAATTCGAATCTAAAAAGAACTATTTATAAATTCAAAACGGATCATCATCAGTGGACGCGTTTAAGGATTTTACACATACACGGTGTGAATTACGTTGAGAATGCATTTATCTGATTCGTAACTTATGGACCGCACTGGATATAGGTACACGATTTCCATAGCTTAGTTCCTATGTCAGTTGGATGACGTTCCTATTGTTACTGTTGAATTTGGTTTTCGGTTTGATATAATGTTTATACCACTTGTAAATTGTGATAACTTTCGATAATTGTTGTAAGGAATGAAAAGAATTGTATTTTTATACTTAGAATATGTGCTTCCATCACAAAGTTTATACCACTCACTAGAAAATAATGATTCAGAGACGTTAGTGTACATTTTCAAACCACTATTATTTTTCCAATGTTATATTTGAAATCAGTCTTAGAATAGGAGCTTCTGCAGATCTAGATATTTTGAATTATTTTGCTTCAAACACTTTTGTAGTGTGCTTTGTTTGGAAGCTTAGAAAAGCCACTTCAAGAAACATGAATTTTAAAAACTAATTTCAGTATCTAAGTGAACAGGTTTTGAGAGCACAACAAGACATATTTCTTTTTTTGTTGAACATAATCTGGAAATAAATCTATAATAAATGTTCATTGACTTATTCTTTTCGCTAGTGACATACATTATGAAAAAAACGATTCTTTGTATATTCCAAATTGATCCCAACATCTCCATTTCGCATCTGAATTCAATTTGGTGTCTAATTTTCTTGGAGGCTTTTCTAAGTTTTCTTATTATTTTATGGCAGCTTGAAATAATGTTGAATTAATTGGTTTAGGTATCCAAAAGTGATAAAAATAATTATTAAAGACGCTCTAGGACAGAAATATGATAGCTGTCAGTCCATTTTCCACATTTTCGATAGTGAAATTCTAGTTTGGTTCATCATTGGTACAATTTTTTCACTTGGTGATGTTGCATAATCTATTGAAATGTTGGTATATTTATTTCACTCTCTTTTTGCAAATTTTGGTGATATTGTAATTAAGTTTAGCTTGAATATTTAATTTTCCATTTTTTCTAGTCGAATTTTCCAGCTGTAGATGAAAGATGGAAAAAATGGAATTTCTTTCAAAATTTCTTCCAAATCAGATCATTTGAGAAGTCAATACATTCGTATTTCCTTAAAACACTGTGCAATTGTTTGCTTGATTGAAATAAATCAAGTTTCGAATCTTTAAAGATAATTTTGAGATTATCTGTAATTGCAGCAACAGCAGTAATGGCATTTTTACCGCTTTTCAAAAACTAGGATTTTCTGAGATTTCACCCCTCAAAAATGTTGAAATTATTCAGAATGAGAGCTGTCCTGTTTCCATCCTAAAATTTATACATATTTTTTATTAAAACTTATCACTATTAAGTTTCACAATTAGGTGTAGGGAAATATCGAACGAAATAGTGATAATAAATAATACACTCGCAACAGTCATTTTGTAAATGTCAACAATGAATACTCAATTTAAAAGATGTGATTTTTTTTTACCATTATCATTAAAATAGTTGGTAAAGTTCCTCAGATTACGTGTAGGTTTATGAATTTTCTCTACAATAGTTCCAATTTTATTTGTTATTTTTCATCATTATTTTATATTTTAGCTTCAAGGTAGTGGTAGAAGATATAAATAAATATTTTTAGAATCATTTTTTTAGTTATTTTTTACATGGCTTTCTGTCTCTACGGATTATGTGAATTTGGTTCCTGAAACTTTCATTCACATATAAAGAAGTGAAGTGTAATCCAATTATACAACAAAACAATCGTTTTTTTTACTTTATTCGAGTTTTTTTCGAAACATGGTGAATTATTTTCTGTCATAACTTTTTACTATTTAACCCTTGAAACATATACGTTTTCTCTAACAGGTTAACACGAGTTACATTCAGTTTGATGAGAATAGTTTTATGCGCCAGTAACTGATGAAGCTACTATGCAGCGAAACACGTCTTAAATAAAATTTACTACAATAATTCTATAATCATTATCATAGATAGTGTTATTAATTTTCATCAAGTAACGGGTCAGCGTATTCATAATTTGAAATAATAAGAGATGGAAAAACTTGCCAACATTGGGGTTCATATTACTGATTTGGTATCAGTTAATAGTCTGGTTGAAATGATCATTCAATGATCGTGAAAGAACAGAATAAAAAGGATGAACCGAGCAATGAACATAAGCTTTCAAAATATTGAACCGTAACTGAAACCGCCCCTGATCGATATGCCGGCCAGCGAACAAACACATGATATCACCGCGAAAGAATGCAGTCGACAACCGCCGATAAAACTCTAGTCGAGTACCGAATCGACTACAGATTTCTAGAAAGAGCCGTTACATTATATATGCCCGACTTCCTGGCCCAAGAGGACAGTTCAGAAAGTGAATCGAGCGGTTAAACAAGGAATTCAAATAGTGAAAATAAACTAAGCGTTGGTTAATTCATTAAATTGTTACAATATTAAACGAATTATTAATTTATTTTGGGACCAAAAGTGCTTTAAACAGAGAGTGGAAATTTTTAAACCTTGAAGAAATATAATTAATAAAAAATGGGACTTCACTTTTTTACTACACATGCTACTACATTTAAGTTCGATGATTTGTGGTTACACGAGTGATATTTGGACTGCAAAACGTTAATGTGATATTTTAACGAATAATCTACCTGGAAAATATTATATTTTACTGTTGGTCAATAATGAATGTTTATTTGGTAATTCAATTGTTTGTTAAGTAAATGAAAAGTGAAATATGTGCGACGAAACTCCCAAATAAACCCAACAAGCTGATTTGAGTGACAACAATAAATTAAATAAATTTGTCGGATAGATGTGGGACGAATACGCTAAAATAGTTACAGAAGAGGTTTTACCTGACTATTTTATATATAGCATGGATCTCCAATTCTAGTCGAAGGAAAAGATATATTTTCATTGTAGCTTTTAATTTTCCTTTTAATATATTTGTTTCAGCGTATTAATCTATTTTTCCAAGCAGATTAAAGCTGAAATGAAAACATACTATGAGCGAATGCTGCATAGAAGGAGGGAAAATATATAGTGAACATTTGGAGAAAAAACTTGTCATTCACTTAGCATGTCTGGGGTTTATGAACATTTGTTAATATTTTACTCACATTTTGATTCTTTTAGGTACAAAACTGGTGAACGTGACGAAGTCTAAGGACGGAAAAGCGAAAAAAGTTGTAGAGAAAATCAGACGAGAACTGAGCCAACAGTTGAGCTTCTCTGATAATGACACTGAACCAGTGGTAGAAGAAAAAAAGACATTTACCGTGAAAAAACCCAAATTCATCATTCTCAATAAGATGACACCTGCGGGTAGAATGCAAAAATTTTTGGAGATGACTCCTGAAGAAGAAAAACAAAAGCCCAGACAGAAATTGAAATGTGAAGTCGCTTTGAGCGAGTTAAAGACCCCCGTTGATACATTAAGATGCACCTCGTGTGGAATACTCTTCCAGAGGGATATATTTGTTGCCCATAGGAAAGTTTGTAAGGGAAAAATGGCCGAGAAAAAGTTCGGCTGTACACTTTGCGGTTTCACGGATTACAGTTACAAAAATCTTGAAGCTCACGTTAAAACCAAACATCATTGAACGGTGTTATTTTGCTCTATATTTTCTAGCGTTGGTAGATGGTGTTTTAGTGTTCTTTTTTCTTTTTTGTTCTTCAACCAATCAACATTTCTACTAAACATCAATTTGCAACAATTTATAAATGAATCGACACTCGAAGTTGAAATTGGAAGAAGATTTGCACATCCTTGATATTTTCAATCATATCACAGTTATTCCATCCAGCCCCGCATGGAAAATGTGAAGGCAAATTTCGACTTTGAGTATTATTCGTAGATTTAATCTCTGTTTTTTGATTACTCTAAATATGACGAATGTTTGAAAGAATTATTTTTTGATTTTTGATTCAGCTACTTACTCTTACAACATATATACTTGTCGGTATTCAATATGCTGTAGTTCTAGACGCTACTGGTAGATAATCAATATATTTCGCTTGTGAAAAGTTTTTTATTTTCTAAATATTTTTTGAAAGGTATACTGAATACAAAAAATGGTAGAAAGTACTCTATGGAAAATCTTCGAAAAAATTTTAAAGAATTGATTGATTTTTTTACAAGCACCCATCCAAATGGTGAAAGCGTCCGAAATTTCCTTCAGTTAAATGATGGACTGGCTTGCATTTGCATTTACCTCGATATATAGGTAGCTTTGCAATCATCAAAAATGGAAAAAAAAAGATAATCTGTTTCACATACTAATATGAGGATTCTTTAATCTTCCCCGTTCCAGAGAACTCTGTTATTGCCATAGGAATTCTTAATATAAATGGTGGAACAGAGACAAAAAATCTTAGTTAATAGGATAAAAATTTTTCAAAATCAGATATCAATTTATATTTAAACATCCAATCACTTTTTTTGATCTTTTTCACTTTCGACTTCTTGAATTTTGAAGGTAAGTTTGCTGCAAAATATCAATATAAAGTGACTGATTTTTCGTCAGTGACATGAATTTTGTTGAAAGCATCTAAATAATGGAATAAAAAATTTCAAAGAGTTGAACATTACAAAGAAACTGATCCTTGGAAAATATATATCACTTGTGATGAACAGAATAATAAAAGCATATCATTTCTATACCTCTTTGCAGAACTACTATTCTATAATTTGTCGATCACTATGATTTAAAAATGTTCAACAAAGTATCTTCAGATATTAAAAAAAAATAAAAACTGAAAATAAAGGTGAGAAAATATGAATGGAAATATGAATTGATATCAAGGAGGACGACAACCGTGCAGTAAGACATTTTGAGGTTCAACACAGTACACCTCGAACTTTACTGTTCAAGAACTCTAATATGAAATAAGTTTCCTGATAACCTTTTTCCATATGGATTTAATCTTCACCGATTCAGATCCGATGTATGGGCATGGGCACCGCTCTGAGAGCTCCTTAAGGATTTTCCTGTAGTGCTTGTTTTTTGTCCTTGAAAAGAAGTTGATGTTTTGAGTGATGTGGATGCAGGTGTGTGGATAACGTTTTTATGGTGAAGGAAATCGTTGAGTTTCTAGGTCAGAAGTCATTCGAGTAATTTACTTAGGTAACTTAGAATCCTACTGGTCTTCAGGACTCAGGGGTGTATGGTCTTTGTGGGGTTTGGGGATCGTAATGGTGCTTGTCTGTTTCCAGGGACGATGTTATCTTGGAGGTTATTTAGACTTGGCGGTTGACTGAGTCTCGCTCAGGGGTGGTATTTCTACCGCAGTGAGGATGTCTTCCTCGCTGAATAGAGATCTGAGAGGGTAATTAGGGTCGAGAGGGATATGTCCGGGATGTCTGCCTAGGGTAACTTGTCGATGTATGTTGTTGAGTTTGAGTGTGTTCCCTAAGTAATTATAGAAGGCTTCTACTTTTTTCGTTGGATTGGAAATAACGTTAGTGTCGATCACTAGGTGACTTTCGGTTTTTGTTTTGAACTAGTTAGGAGTTTAATATTGTTCCAAAACCATATCTTTCCTATAGTCTAGTTCACTAGTCTCCTCTCTCCACCTTTTCTGAATGAATCGGTTGATGAGGAGACATGCTTGAGCGTTTTGTCTGTTCATTTCGATATTAAGTGCAGGGGTCTTTGGTCTGTATGTATGTTATGTATAGTTTGCGTTTGTTGCGATAATTATTACTAAGCGAGGTGGAAGTGGAGGCTGATTTTGTTGTCTGGCTGTTGTTGGGGTAGCTACGTTATCTGTTGTTAGTAAGTATTTGCAGTTAGTCTATTTGGTTACTCCGTGTGTGAGACATCGTGAGTATTGAACACTGTCCGTAGTGATACCTTGGACGAGGGGTTAGGTTAGGTCCACGGTGAGTGGGTATATTCAACCCTCCACCGCAATCTGCAAGGGTTTATTGTGGCTCACACCTATTCACACCGATTAGTTTTTATGGTGAGTGGTCTTTCAGGTCAGATGGCAAGAGTACTGCTCTGCCAAACTCTAAAAACTTGATTAGGTCCCCAGCGGGGCAGGCACAAAGTATGTGCTCTACTGTTTCATCATTTTCCAAACAGAAGCGACACACACTGTCTTCCGACAGTCCGAGTCTCTACAGATGATGATTCAAATGATAGCGACCAGTAAGAAGGCCTGTTAGACATCATAGTTCATTCCTACTGTAGTCCAACAACTGTTTGGTATCAAGCTTCAAATGGTGAATAAACGCCTTGGAGTGAGCCAATCCTGGAATATCCTGCCAGAAGTCCGTAAATCTTCTTACCATCCAGTTGTTCAATCTTTGTTTAGCAAAGCCTAAAGCGATGCCAATGACAGATTCTGGTCCGATGAAACTGCTTCATCACCCTCCTTTGCAAGGGAGTCGGTAGCCTCATTGCCTTCCAGGCCAGTAATCCAGACCAGAGACAATCTATTGAGGAGAGTTGTTTTTGGCAATTTGCTACCAATTTTGACCTTGCTCTGTAGGAGCCAAGAGCTTCCAACACCGCTTGACTGTCCGAGACTTGTATATGAGGTTGGATTCTTCCAATCTCCCCGCACACAATTCAGTAGCGTAAATTTTCGCTTGAAATATACTCGCATAGGTTCCTAGGCAGGTTTATATCTCTGTCCTGGCTTTGCGACTGAAAAGATCTGCACCAGAACCGGTGGATGAGGGTACAGGGATTGTTTGTTTTTCTGGAGATAATTCTCCAGAGTTTTATGTAATAGATGTTTCCTGCTTCTAGAAATTCATCTATGAGCACCTCTGATGACGAAGCACAGGTGAGGGGAGCGGGGCCGCAGGTTTGCTATTTTGAAACCGGAGGTCAATAACCATGATGAAGGGGCTGCCTATTTCCGGAGGTG
Source organism: Leptinotarsa defecta (assembly GCA_015342085.1). Classification (NCBI taxonomy): domain Eukaryota; kingdom Metazoa; phylum Arthropoda; class Insecta; order Coleoptera; family Chrysomelidae; genus Leptinotarsa; species Leptinotarsa defecta. The sequence goes on from WOGO01001311.1 coordinate 16,969, forward strand.
TTTTTGCAGGCTATCGGCAGTATTCTCAGAATTCAGTGTTCTAAGGCGAGCGGGTTTCTTGTAATCAACATTTAATTTGGTTTTATGTTCCCTGAGGAACTCGTTTGCATTAAGTAGTTTGAATATTACTGGAGTTCTATCCCAACACCAAACAGTTAAATCATTTGGTGATTGAAACACGTGGTGGTATAGAACTCCAATTATATTCATCACTACATCAAAGGTTCCAAAAGTGCATCACAAGTTAAGTAGGTTGTATAGCGATCTTTGGTTGGCGAGCACGTCAGATATCTGTCTGTTCTGTTTAAAATCAGTTTTTCCGTTTTCCCTAATGTTCAACATTTTGGAAGAGTTGTCCAGGGCAGTAGTCCTGGGTTGAATAATCTGACTAGATTTTATGATTACGGCAGGTTTTGCCTGCTGGCTTGGCAGCACTAATGGGCAGCCAACCAAGGAGAATTGCCGTTGAATTGAAGCCAGCCCATTAGGGCTGGCTAGTCTACTACCTACCTACAATTGTTGTGTGCTACCTACCTAACTCCAGGTAGTGTGGTACCTACCTACAATTCTGCTACCTATTACCTGAGTATTGAGCCTGTACGTGGGCTTGGTGATCGGTAATCCTTTACCTGAGGATTACACTTTGGTTTCTATATGGAAAGAGTCCGTTAAAAGATAACTGGGACTCCTCACGGAACTAGGATTTGAGAGATATTGATTTGGAAAGATCTAATAGGCATTGGTCACTTAACTGGACTAGAATGAAGACATCTCATTCGATGATGTCTCCAATAAGCTTGTGACAAGCTTTCATATCATATAAATTTTATGTGTAATTGAAAGTTTATTTTCTTATTTCTAGAGCACTCACATATTATTTGACCTCTTAACAAAATTATTTGTATCACTTGAATATCTACTTCAACAGAAATTTATTTCGCACACTATTGTTGAAAATTGGTGACTAACCTCTGCAGTCTTTATGAAACATCTATTTAGAAATTCACAAACTAACGGAAGCCGCAATCATGGAAGGAATTCAGCTGGCCGTGAATTTAAAAGTGAAAGTTGAAGGTGAGTCGTGAGGCATGCATGAAAACAAAGCAAGATGATTTTTCCAAAAATTACTGACATTTAAAATAATTAGGTGCTTTCAATGCAATCAATAATTATCATCAATGAAGATTCAAATCCTCCAAGCTTTTTCTTCTTCTTCTTCTTCTTTTCCTTCATTCTTTGTGAATCCAAAAATTAATTTTGTGTAGATTTTGTGACCAGGAATTGCAAGAGATCGATTCATTTGTAATAACTTAATCTCAATGGATTGACTGGATCAAATGATTCAGTATTTCAACCAATTAAGTGCTGATTAAGGTAGAAGTTTTTCACGACGGGCTTGAAACCACAATATGAATTCAGAAGTTGTATAAAAAATATGAATACTTGAATAATTTTCCTGAATTTAGAAGTTTTTTCTTCCATCTCTCTGCTGTTCATAATTAATTTTTGTTTTTATCTTTTTTTTTTTTAAATTTTTTTCAATAGTGACGAACTGTTCATACTCGAATGCCAAAATATTAATATTTCACAGTATAATTCGGTGAAGATACGAACTATT
>WOGO01001312.1:0-12311 GCA_015342085.1 Leptinotarsa defecta
AATTAGTGCGATTTTCAGTTTTTCTGGAAATATCCCAAATTTAAATGAATTGTTCATTATAAAGCATATTATACTACTGACTGTTTGGAGAGAGTATTTAACAATACTTGCTGGAATATCATCAACACCACAAGTGTGCTTATTTTTCAGTCTGTGTCCTAAGCTAATAATTTCATTTATAGCGATTGGGATAACTATTGGGATATCTACTGTTCATAATAAAACTTCCTTAAAAATTGAATAATTATGTTTTGCTTATTGCTATTTGGTGGAAAAAAATTGTGTTAAAAATATTTTGTGTTGAAAATAGTTTCAACACGCTACTTTGTAAACATCATCTTTCAACACTCTTGACAACCATTGAAAATGTCACTTTTAATTACAGTTGTACAAAAAAGAAATGTATAAACTGATAAAAATATCTTCGTTGTTTTTTCGAGACCAGATAACTTCTTTTTTGAAACTTAAATACAAAAACGCCTCATTCAGAATCAGAATCAAGAGAACAGAATCAAGAAGTCAGTTCAGGTCATCATTCTCATAACTCTGCTGGCGCCACCTCTCACTCACGTCAACAATATATTCCATCTTTCCGATATATTTCGCAATTAATCGTGTTATTATAGTATTGGAATGGTTGGAATGCCTGAACTAAAGTGAACACGGTGATAAGAACTTTAATAGCTACTTAAAAATGCATAGTTGATTTTTATGCAAAAGCGGACAAGCTGTTTAAAAAAATACGATGATTGATCGATACTATTAGTAGAATATTTTAACCGATTGAATTTTACTACAAACACACATTTTTTCGATTCCAAAAATAACGAAGTGAAATATAACTTGATAAGCAAAACACTTGCTACGACATATATTGGGTAGAATATTCTGAACATGAAGATACCATTTCTGGTGTTATACAGGTTCTTTCATTAACCGCTTCCTATCTTTAAGTTTGAATAAAACAAAGTGTTTGTGAGGTATCATTCAAAATCTTTCATTCGTTCGTCCAATTGTCCATAACTCTGGCGCATGAATCGGCTGAGTTTGACCGATGGCATGGGTTATATTGAAGAAGATCGCTGTCTTTGGTGTCCAGATCATCTAATTTAGCCCATAGTGCTCTAGTAGCTATAGTGCTCGCCATTGACAGTGATGGCCTGGCCACACCAATCAGTGAATTTTTCAATTCAATTCCAATTCAAATCATTTATTTCCTTAAAATGACAAAAACAGAAAGGATTCCAATTTTTTTCAAACACCTGCATATTGACTTCAATTTCTTTGGTAAACAGTTGTAAAACAATGGAAATATTTCTTCAGAGAAGGTATTCGAAATGTCTACCAGCTTTTCCTGCACAGAGGCGACATATTTTCTGAACGTTTTTTGCCGAATTAATCAGTACAATAGGAGTGAGAGAAGCAAAACTCTGCATTCCTGCCGCGTCCAATTCGTATCAAAAATTGGCCAGCCATTCGAAAATGAGATCTTTCAACCTTCCCCAGAGGTAAAAGTCCATAGGCGTTAGGTTCGGTAACCTGGCCGGCCAACGGTTGGGTCCTTGGTTACCAAAATTTACAGCCAAAAAATTGGTGAAAATTACAGTGTTGTGAGGTGAAGCCCCGTCTTGTTGGAAATATATTTTTACGAGCTCCATCAGTGGCAATTCATCAACAAGGGGTTCAATATTTTGTCCTAAAATTTCCAAATAACTCTGAGATGTCAGAGTGTCATTATAAATGAATGAGCTGATAATTCTTCTCCTGAAAATACCTACCCACACATTGAATCTAAATCCTCCTTGACTTCTCTACTCCACAATAGACTTGGTCTGACTTGTTGAACTCTTCTGGTCCTGTATGGCTTGTATTTGTGTTTGAATCCTCCTTACGTTAGTTCTTGGTAGGCCTATTGTTATTTTTAAATTTCGCGTTGACGTTTTGGAATTACTTTCAACAGCTCCTATATGACTATTCCTTCCGACTCCTTATCATTATTTGATTCATATAATTTTCACTTATGATGTACTGTTTGGAACCTTTGGTGTAGTAATGAATATTACTGGAGTGTTTTCCCAACACCAAATCGTTATTTTGAACACGTTGACACGTGTTTCGATCACCAAGTGATCATCTTCAAGAGGAAGATAAAACTGGAAACTTCGCGAAACTAAAGCTATTTATGCAATATAGATATATCATACAGGTAAACCATACAGGCGTACAATATTTTACAATCAGCCTTATCTATTATTTTACAATATGTCCTTATGTAATGTTTGAATGTTATAGCTATATATAAAACAATTTTCATATATATGTGAGGTGTATGACTTGTTTCAAAAACCACATTCATACCTAGTTCCTTGAAAATCTTTCCAAAGTTCTTTGAATATTGGTGGTATGGAACTGAGATGTATTTATCTTGGTTTTTGTCCTTTCTGAAAGTCGAGATTTCGCTCATTCTTAACCTAAACTTTTTCTTCCTAATTATGTCATCTACAATACCCCTCGAGAAACCGTTAGTGGCTGCTATTTCCTGTATTGTACGTTTTTCTTTTGTGAACCTATCATGTGTTAGAGGGAAAGTCAAAAGACGATGCACTAAAAAATTCAACCCAGCATGTTTCTGCTGTCCACAGTGATGTGAACTGTCAGGAATATACCTGTACTCCTGGGTCTTTTCTAGGAAAAAACGTTTTAAATTTGAAGTTAGAGACCCAAGAGGCCCAGTTTTCTTTGTACATTGAAATATTGTTTTAGAACTTGTAGAACAGAAAAGAAAGCAAATTCAACAGAATTCGTATTGTTGATTACTCTTCCTCAACTTCAATAATGACGTCTGCTCAACTAATCAACGAATCATTTTCAAAAATTTGCAGAAAAATCCCCAACCCTTCACCATAAGGTAGTATGTAAAAAAAGCGTAGTGGTGAATTGGCGACTCACCTTCCAATAGGCTTTGGTTCAAACTTTGATATAACTGACGATGAATTGATTTTGTTACGTTACGTGGTTGAAAATGTTACGTTACGGAAATGATGTCAATACATTACATCATTGAATACGTTACGTTACGTAATTGATTTTATCATATCATGTGACGGGACTGATTTTGTTACGTTACGTGACGAAATATGTCAGGACATTTAAGCATTAGTCTGGGATTTGATTAAAATTTTTGTGTTGTTGGATTTTTCACTCACTGACTGACTGACTCGCTGAATGACTGACATACTCACTGACCGACTGACCGTTTGACAGACTGACTCACTAACTAACTCACTGAGTTACTGACAGACAGACCGACTGACTCACTGACTGACTGATAGACTTATTCACTGAGTTACTGACAGACTGACACACCGACTGATTTACTGGCTGATTCACCGACTGACAATCACCGACAGACTCACTGATTGACTGAATGACGCACTGACAGACTCACTCACTGATCGACATACTGATTCACTGACTGACTGACTCACTGACTGACTGGCTGACATCTGCAGAAAATTCAGAATGGTTTTTTATATGCGACTCGTACATTTGACCATATCTTCGCCAAATTTGAGGAGTCTGGTTGTCTGAGACAAATCTGGAAACTTCTCTTCCTTGTGAACACACCCTAAAAAACGAATATATACAAAGAAGAACCACGTATAATCTGAATGAATTAATTATATGGAGATAGTATTCAGTTTGCTCTACATGCAGTTTTTTATACAAGTCTACTGAATATTATTATATTTTCTCCGATAGCTTCAAACATTAACTAAAAAAATGAAATTGAATTTTAAATGATCCGAACAGATTGTTTGATCTCTTCAAGCACAATTTTGTGATTAATGTGTATATCTGTTTTCTGTTAGAATTTGTTTTTCTGTTAGATGTCATCATCTTATGATATGTTTCATACTTGTGTGGTTTTGCAAAAATTTGTTGCTTACGCCTCATTGACAAATACATATGTTTTCTTTTCAATGAATTAATGGATGTAGCCGTTACTACGCAGTAGGAGGTCTTCATGAAAAATGAGAATTAAAAAATGTTTAAAAATATAGGAATTTTCAATTCTTATTTTTAATTTTCTTCTTCATCCCCTGAAGACACCAACTTGGTAGGTGAAACGCGCGTCAAGAAGATTATTGCAGTTCTGGTGTTTGGTATAAGTGCGTTTATTGTTACTATGCAGATATACAATAAAGGTTGAGTTGTAAAACACTCTGGTTTTCATCGATTACTTCTTTCAACACAATTTTATTTCTTTCTTATTACGGATGTTAAGAGGGAATTATAAGCATAGCCCACTGACTAATAAGAATGTTTTTCTTCCTTAATCAGAGGAGTCGGCCAAATTTCGGATATGCAGTTGGTTAGTACCTCGTCCACTAGATGGAGTGACATTTTGTTGTTCGCTCCAATTTAGGAAGAGAAATGAAATACTCTGAAAGAATTCCGGTGTTCATTTATGGAATATCATTGACTTTAGGTCTATGATGGCCACTATTTTGCACTGACGAGTGGCTAATCAGCCCGAAACCGGTTTGCAAGTGTGCCCGTTCCAAAATTCAAGGTCGGCTCTTTCAGTTTCATTATCAATTGCATATGCAAGAAATTTTCTGTGGAGATTCCTGCACTCTTGGATATAATCCAACGCCCTTCGTGCTATTAGCCAGTGGAGTAGTTGTTTTCTGACAGGCATCAGTCCATTCAACCTACTGTGTAGGTATATCCGAGACTGGTTTGAAGTTCATGTCTTTAGATCAATTTTATTTTTAGTAATTGTATTTGTATTATCACACAGCGTAACGTGAATTATCATTTGCTCCGAGAATTATGTGGCCATTATTATTATTTGAAGGAAGGAACCAAAAAATAAGAGAAATGGTTTTTATGTGTGAACGAAACGTTTCAATTTTTCCTTTTTCTATAAACATTATTCATTGAACTTAATCAAAACAACGGAGTTCGGTGAGATAATATTTCAACACAAGTCAAACAAATCATCAACACTACCTACTGCATTAAAACAAAATACAGACTGATTAATGATCTCAACGTATTTTGGAACATCCTACTCAGAGGTTAAAATAAAGACGGAATATAGGAAAATGCAACTTGTGCTGCATTTGAAAGTTCTAAAGCGAATACGATTCGAATGAATTCGACGTGGTGAGATATTTGAGGAGGACAAAACGGAATACCTGCCTTCAGTCTCGAAGGAGACTGATCACATTCAGTTGAGAATGAGGAATGAACAGAAACGATCAAAAGGGGTTGTTACTCAGATACTTGGAGCAACAGGAAATATAAAGAAAATGGAGAATAGAAAAATGAGGGTGAAAAGTGTTGAGAGATATTGATAAAACTATTTGATCAATAACATAAGCAGCAAACATTGAAACCTTTATTATAGAGAAAAATTAAAAATTAAGAAAAATTATCGATATTATTTCGCGTCGTTAACACATAGGTTCTAAACCAAATACTTTGTGATTCACTGAGTTTGGAATTTGCTCTTTTTCTTTGTGGTCAGAAGGTTTGGAATGATCAAACCACCAGTTAAAACTCATTCCATAATTTCTTCACCACAGAACCAATGCAAGATCTCTTCTTCTCTCTTTCTCTCTACGTTCCTCTCTCTCCTTGCTTCTCTCTTCATCCCTCTCCGTCAAATATTTCGAAGAAAGAAACGTTTCAGTTAACTTGAGTATACTTTCTGTACATTGTTATTGTATGTTAGGAATCACACGTTGAAAGTTAAAACCTCGTTAGTCCTTAGCTCGCACCAGTTTCTCAACTTCTGAGAGTTGTCGTTTGTATGGGGGCGACAGCTGATTAATGGAAAAACAGACAGACAGATTTACCTTGTTTTTTGTCCATATTTTGATCCTTGATTCTGAAGCAGGTTGTCATTATTCCATTTTTACGATTGATAATATCTACGTTTTCATGGTTATCACTACGTATAGATATCTTCGTATATATTATGTTTTCACTTGAGATTCATGTAATTTTCTGGGAATATATGAAGGCCATTATTTTCTTCTATTAGACTTTCGAATACTAGTAGTAAGATGAGTTTGATGTTACATATGATTTCAAGTTATTTCAAAACTATTTTCATAAAAAGATTTCCATTAGGAATATCAACACCTCGACACCACGAGTTTCGATTACCAAGTGATGATCTTCAAGAGGAAGATCATCAATCTTCCATCAGTGGATAAAAAGTAATTATCATATTTCTGATGATATTACAGAAAAATTACCAATTCCCAAAAATTAATTACAGATCTGTTTTTGTCAGTCATCGATTTGTAAATTTGAAATATCTCTTCAGTGGAAATAAAAAAAGCAATCAGGAATCACCTGTATCACGTACTACATATTTTCTTCATAACATGGAGTTTGAATAATAATGAAAACTATATACTTTCGAATAACTTACAGCTTTTCGAGTCACTCGACTTGAAATTGCAACATTTTGTAAACTTGACCTGTAAACGACAGTGTGAAAATTAACTTTTCGTCCACCTGCATTATTTCATTTGATGGTTCATCTAAGATCACACGCTTTGAGCACCCTCCCAATTAGTTGAGACAAACATGATCATTATTAACACAAGTTGTTCCAGATTTCATTGTTGGCAACCGCTATCAACCTCTAATTGTAGATACAATGCATTTCAAAACTATAAAGCAGGACTTATCGATTCGAATGTTAATTGTGCAATGAATATGGTTATGTTGACCTTCTCTAGTTGCGGTCTATCCATCAAATTTTATCGTAGTAGTTAGTCAGATCCCCTGATAACTTTTTTACCTTATTAATCATGTAACTGTGAAGTATTTTTGAAGGTCACTCCATTTTTCCGAATGAAATACAGCTTTCAACGGAAATTGTTGGTTTTCTTTTTATATCCAGCTCAATTTGAATATCGCAGAAATAAAAAGGTTTATACATTTTTCAACTTGCCAAGAATGATGCTAAGATTCATATCAAACGTTAATTATTGTTCCGAGTTTTCCAACTTTCACACAGTACATGTAGTGAAAAGTCATCTGAATGTGTATCAGTAACTTTAAGTAACTTTATGTGTGAGCACGTGATCAATATCATATCTGAAAATACTGCAATTTTCTATTCTCTTGTGCATGCATATTATATGAACAGAACTATCGATAACTGAGTATTTTCGAATACTCCCTTTCGAGGTAAAAACCCTTTCGACTAGACATTTTCGAAAATATTCATGAATATATTTCATGCTGGGAATCGCACGTTGAAAGGTAAGACCTTGTCAATCCTTAGCTCGTATAAATTTTGACTTTTGAGGGTTGTAATTCGTAGGTGGGCGACAAATACTTAACAGAATAATACATTTTTGAACAGATATGCAAATAATATAACTGGAGTTATTTTTTCCAACACCTCAGCACGTGTTTCGATCACCAAGTGATAATCTTCAAGAGGAATATCAGTTTGATATTCTCGTGACGTCACGGGCCTAGTCCCGCTTCTTGTTTGATCGACCAATAGGAACAGTACAAATAATGAACATTGACAAATTTTAAAATTCACGGAGCGTGTATACAGTTTCTGATTCATTCGTGATTCAAAGTAGAATAACATTCACTTCCGACAACTAAATCTAAGAAGAAAGTGTAAGAATTAATTATACATGAGGCCCAATAACACAAAACGTAATAAAAATATCCAATAAAGTGGACTATTCAGTTTGATATGAAAAATCTCCACGCAAGAATGGTTTCGATGAAAACAACTCTCAAAACAAAATATGCTATTGCATTATACAGATGGCTTGAGTGTGATGGTCATCCTTCACAAAATGTTCATAGCCTATAAATGTGAAATATATATCGATTACACGTGAATATATATTTGAGCAAACTGTCTTGGGGAAATGCATCCTGTCATACGAAATATAGTTTCAACCTCATTGAATGCTATCCCTTTATACGTTTATCTCTTCTACAGTTGAAGCAACGAAAATATATACAGGTCGCTGTTTTAGCTTTGAGGAAGATTTCGCCAACCACCTTCATTTTGAATGATATAAAAAAAGAAGAAGCAATTTTCAATACTCTTCATATTTGTTATCATCTGTCATCTGTAGAGTAGGGAGGGTGCACTTATGCCACATGTGACCCATTGTACATCCCCCCTAGGAGTTGTCTTCCTAACTCATCGTCCATCCTGTCCTTTCCAGGACAGAATTCTTAGTCCAGCTGCTTACATGGCTAAAGAGTTGGCAATGCGATTACCTTTACCCCTGTCGTGTGCCCTTTAACCCACCTCAAGATCATGTTATTAACTACCGAGGCTTTGGATAAATCTTGGTGAAACTCTTGTACTAGCCCTGAGGTAACAGGTTGTCTGTTCAAGGCTAATAGGACTTGTCTGCTGTTAGTGCAGATTGTTATGTTTTTGCCAGAAATTTCTTTTGTGGCGATTGAAATACCAGCCAGTTCTATTTGGACCACGCTGGTATTTTTCCCATTCCCCACTTAATCCTTAGGCTTAGTGATCTGGAATACATTCCACATCCTGAGCCTTCTTTGATTTTTGAGCCGTCTGTATATATGCGTATTGCATTTGTAACATCTGACTCTGTGTTCTGTTTTATTTCCACTGACCTCCTACATTACTCATAACCCACATATGCTCTTTTTGCTCTACTCTGTAGATGAGAGTTCCATGTTAGCTTCCTGTCGAGGATAGTACCAAGGTATTTCACCTCTTCAGAGAAGTTTAGTTTGCTTTTGAAGATTTCAGGATGTTTTAAGTCCGATAAACTGCTTTTTCTGGTGAAAAGGACCATCTCAGTCTTCTTGGGATTGATCGACAGTGAGTGTTCCTTACACTATGTTTCTAGTTGAGCCGGTCTGCAAGATAACTATGTCATCTGCAAATGCAATTGTGTAGAATCCATTGATACTTATTGATCTACTATAGAGAACATCTTGAATATCCATTCTCCTACTACTAGGGGTACATTCCTGAAGTGTAGTTGCTGGGTTATTGTTGGGAAGGTTATTTTATCAAACGTTCCCTCGGATATCTATGAATTTACCAAGGGTGGCTTCTTTGTTGTCCAATGATCTCTCGATTCTGCCAACCACATGGTGAAGGGCCGAATTAGTAGACCTTCACGGAGTATATGCATGCTGATTTGGATGAAGTGGGTTGTGAACTAGTAGTTCATCTCTTATGTACCGCTTTTGGTAAGGTGTAGTCCATTCTACCTGGCTCGGGTATAAATACTACTCGTACTTCTCTCCACTTACTGGGAATATACCTTAGAACTGAGAGGCTCTGAATATTCCAACCAGGTGCGGCATAAGAATATCCAGTCCCCATTTCATATTTATTTTAATCTGATATAAACCAATTTGCAATGCGATGTTTCGTTCATTAGATTTCATCATCCAAAAATGGATCTGTATTATAGTACAAAGCCAAGTTTGTTATTACAGTAGCTACAAACATCGATGGAAAAAACTGGAAGTACGTATTATTTTCTATGATATGGAAAATATTGAATCGAATTTGGTTTTATCCATTCCTCGAAAAATATGTTGGAACAGTTCAGTTGGTATTTTTTACTAGCTTTTGTGACAGAACACTGTAAAATTCTATCATCCTTATATTGTCCTATAATTGGATTCCCTGCTGGATAATAAAGATATAGATTTGCTACCATGATGAAATGAAAATGAATCTTTTTGTGGTTTAAAAGCCTGAAACTGTAGGAACTTTGTATTGCTATACCTTGGCATAAGCTATCTTCCACTTGTAAAAAAAAAGGATACTTTATAAAATTGTGTATTTTATTGATGACACATGTATTGTTTTATTGTCTCAACTATATGATAACATCATTCTACTAAACGTGAATTAATGCGAGGTGATTTACATCTCAATTAAACATGGTTGTGTATGCTGCTTCCTCGGCTTCTATCAAGGTGGTGTTACACTGTAAGTTGTTCCTTGAGCAAGGGCTTCTTGCGGGGATTTAACTATGCTTTGTATTCGACTGTGTTACGTATCAAAGTGCTTTCTTGGATTGTTGGGGTTTTATGGTTATAGAACTATAACTTCTGCTTCGCGTTCGGTTTGTTCATTCAATGCCGGCCAGAACGTTTGTTGGCGGAACCGTTTTTTTGTCTCAGAGATATTGCTGTAAATAAAGTTTCGAGTTTCGACAGTAGTTTTGATTTTGCAGTATTGAAAATTTGTTGCAAGTTTCCGTGCCACCAGGAGAATGTAACTTCTGATAACTCTATGTGCTAATTTTGGAACTTTCAATTTTTTTTCTCAATAAAGTCAATGTACTATCGCCAATATGTGCTATCGTCAATAAACACTCTATCAGCTATTGCATTTGGGAGTTGGAGAATTATCACTTCTGAGGTAGTAGCAGTCATTTCAACGTACGATTAATCTTAAACAGGTTATGTACTTCTTAGTGATGATGCATGAATACACCTCTTCATTTTCCAGGCATGTTGAAAACAAATTTCAGCCCAAAACACTATGCGAACAGAAAAAGGAATACAAATGAATAATTCGTTAGTATTACTACAACTGCTTGTCGATACAGGTTGATATAATGTTGGGAATTTATAGTGTCTGAATTTGAGTGTGGGTGTTCCACAGGGTTCAATAATAGATCCTCTACTGTTTATCCTCTATGTGAATAACGAGCCGGCAGTTATTGGGTGTAACTATCGGTTGTACTGGGTGTAACGGATATCATATTATTTCAATAACGACGATTCATTTCCCAAACAGAGTGGAAAACATAAATTCCATGGTGGTCAAGGTGACCTTCACAAATACTGATCACAATGTGAGGTTTTTGGGAGTCATTCTAGATGAGTTCCTCAAGTGAAAAGACTACTGTCAACAATTTACATCAAAACTTGACTCGTTGAAGTTTCTTACGAACATATTGATTAAAAGTCGGTTAGTAAATATGAATTTTGCTCTAGTAGTATCGAGACTCAGATATGAAGTCTGTTTCTGGAGTATATCTACCCCAGTAGGAGGTGTTTTCACAGCACAAAGGAGTATTCTGATGTGAAGAATATGGTATCTTGCCTTCAACATTGGTTTATATTTTGAAGCTGTGTATGTACGTGATGAAAAATAAATCAACTTTTCAGACGAATACCAAATTTCGTCAACATGATACTAAGACAAGAACCATTTTTATTCACTTCGGTTTGACTCAAAGTAACGTTGAATTGACCGAAATTCATTAGTACAAAGATAAACAACCACCTTCCAGATCATTCAAAGGCCTTAAATGATGTCTCTGTGTTAAAAATTATCAATGAATAACTACGGTGGGTATTATTCCACCAAGGACTCCAATAATCGAAACAACCATCTTGAAATAGTCGTGTGAATAGAGTCTGCACCTTGTGTCAGGAACTGTGCGACTGTGGTCGACAAAGGTGTTGAGTAAACCATCCTGGCAGGCCATGATGAAATCCTCAGTTTCGGCTTCAGCCCTCTTGACCTGAGAAAGGAGAAAGACAAGTCCTTTGATCCCGGCATTGTGTTGCCGCAGGAGTGAAGTGGTCTCTGCGGCTTTCACGTGGGTTTTTTGCTGACCTAGTTGATGACACAATTGTTATCCCTCTATTCAGTGTCAAAAACCTGAGCGAAATCGTCAATCAACCTCAAGAAAAACATTCCAATTCCTGCTCTCTCATTGTCGCGGACCATTCAAAGAAGAGGAGATGAACTCATAATTACTTTTAGGGCCCTATCCAGTACCATTCTGTCTTGTAGACACTCTGAATTTAAGAGTACACGGCTTTCTTGTTGTCGGAGGAGGTAAAACTATGGAACGGACGATTCGGGATCCACGGAACTCCTAGGAAGATGCATATTTTTTCAAGTCTTTGACCGGATTTGTCGGAGTTTGTGCTGATACTTGTTGCGGAGAAAGTTCTTCACTGCTGAGACCTCTTGTTCCACATCAAGGTAAGTATACGTCTCTTCGGCATCAGTTAGTGCAGAATGCCTACATCTACGTGCTGCACATCCACTGTGTAATCCCCGCAGTGCCCTCTTTTGAGATTGGCCGTTGCACATTTGGCACCGTTCAAGCCGTTCAATTATCCTCCGGATGGAGGGTGATTAATTTGACAGATGGCAGCGTCTTCTGTAGGAACATCACCAACTTCCTTATCCACACGAGCTAGTACTTGTGGCTTCCGATTGTCTCAACTGGTGGCATGATGAGGGTGTCCTCCCCAGCTACGTGAAT
>WOGO01001313.1:0-18575 GCA_015342085.1 Leptinotarsa defecta
AATTGTAATTATTATTTGTAATTATTATATGTAATATTATTTGTAATCTGTATACGTTTGTATACGTTGTGAATAAAGAAAGAATCATTTCGAAAAAAAAATTGCTTACCAATAAAGTACAATACAATACAATACAGAGTACTGTAATGAGAAGATAAAGGTGAATAAATGAGTACTCGATAAGTGTTTTTCACACTTGTTTCGAGAGGTCCATAACCTTTCCAGCCGATTGTTACACTTTCGGGTGCTTTGGACGAGATTCACCAGTTGCTCTCCACTCAGATGACGGTCGTTTTGATTCCGGGTAAAGTGATGGATCGTTTCATCCATTATCACATGTCGACGCAAAAATTCCGGTTTGTTTTGCTAGAACATGACCAAACACAGCTCAGAATCATCGAACGTTCTTGTTTTTGGTCAACGGTGCGCTCGCGCGTAACCTACTTTGAACAGAACTTTGTCATAGTCAAATGCTCATGCAATATAATGATAATAATAATATTCCTTCATTTTATCATTTGAATGCACAAAGGTTACATAAATGATTAAAAACGTCAATATTTCAGTAACATCATTACATTGAACAAGGACATGTTAACAATACAAATTTACATATACATGTATATAAAAAAACATCAATTATATAGTTTTAAAATAAAAAATTATTATCATAAAAAGAAATCGTCTATGGAATAACAACACTAACAAATGGGATCTTTTTCATTCTTGATTTGAAAATATGAACATTGGGGGATGATTTTATATGATCATCAAGAATATTATAGAGCTTACAATCAATACAATAAAAATTTATTTGGTACAGAGATGTGCGATGAACATCAGGCTGCAAGAGATTTCTATGACGGGTGTTATGGCAATGATTGTTATCTATTGCAAACTTATTTTTATAGATATAAGTGCAAACTTCCGGTATACATAAAATATAAACTGTTAATTGACCAAGAGTTATAAAGTATTGACGACAACTGGTTCTCATATCAATACTTTCCATTATTCGAATTGCGTATTTTTGAAGAATGAAGATCCGATTCATTCCGACACTGTTTCCACAGTTTAGTATACCATACTTCATGTGGGAGTGGAAATGTGCAAAGTACAGCATAAGCAAGACATTTTTGCTGCAGTGGTCTTTCATATACTTTATGCTGTAACAACTACTCCTCAGCTTATTAGACAATAGTTCTATACGACTTGCCCATTGCAGATGTTTGTCGAAAATTTCTCCCAAAAGTTTCACCTCATCACTACAAGTTATTTGTTTTTTTGTATTTTGAATAACACAGGTGATCTTTGTTTGAAGCGCCCGAAAAATACTGTGACTGTTTTGTTGTGATTCAGTAACATACAATTCTTTTCAGACCACCAAATGATATCTCTTCATAAATCCTCTCAGTTTTACTCAGTAATATGTCTATAGGCTTTTTTCAAAAATTAGTAAATTGGTATCGTCTGCATAACACTATTCTTATATCGTGGTTTCTTTGAATTAGACTGATTATATCATTTACAAATATATTGTACAATAAAGGTCCCAATACAGATCCTTGAGGTACACATTCACGGTAACTACTCAGAACTTCATTTAGTCTAACAACCTGACTTCTGCCATTCAAATATGATTCAAATAATTTTAGCGGCATCCCCCTAACTAGCCTAACTCCTTACGATTCTAACTTAATAAAAGCGTATGATTGACTAAATCGAAAGCTCTTGAAAAGTCAATGAAAAGACCCAGAGCATATTTTACCTTATCAAGATTGTCTGCAATACATTTTTGAAAATCACACAGAGCAGATTCTGTGCTCATATTTTTACAGAATCCATGTTGATTTCTGAATAACAGTCTCTGACTCCACAGGAATGATGAGAGTTGATTAGTGATGTACATTTCAATGAGTAGAGAGTCTTGACAATAAACTGATGGCTCTATAATTGGAAAAGTCATCAGAATCACCTTTTTTGTATAATAGCAGAACGACAGCCAACTTCTCAAACATTCTGGGAAAATTCCTTCAGAATAACAAAGATTTATGAGAAAAGCCAATGGTCCACATAAACCTGCATACGATTTTTTAGGTAGCTTATTTGATATTTCATCAAATCCACTTGAGTTGGAAGATTTCAAATTACCAATCAATATTTTAACATCTACAGTTGTAACTGGCTTTAGGAAAAATAACTTTTTTGACACTGGCATATTCAACTTTAGATAATCCAGATCATGATGATTTACCGAAAATTGTTCTCTAGTGAAATGGATGTTAAACTTCTCAGCCATTTCCGAGGCAGTCATATGTTTATCATTTTCATCGTGAATGTTGATGGGTATAGCTTGATTTTTCTGCTTACTCACAAAATTCATAAATGGGAATGTAATGAAATCGAAGGTTGAGGACAGTTGAATCCAACAATGCATTCACGTTCAGACTTACCACCACTGTGGCGGGTGAAGCGAATTCTTTTTTTTTTGGGCTTGGTTCCAACTGATTGCCTTGCAGTGAAAGCTGCTGTGAAAGACAAGGGGCGAATATAATAGAGTTGATTTTCTTACATCCCGTATATCAAAATTTTAATGTCTTGTTGTTTATACTTTTCATTTTTAAATCATATGCATAGAGATACAATTGAAAGGTTACTCTTTTGAAGTCGCATCACTTTCAGGTTGTTGCCTTTTAAAGGATCTTGGTCGAATTCTTCAAGAGGCCTACTCCAACACCACCTCCATCAGATCACTTTACCCTGAGAATATGCTTCTTTATCCTGGGAACTCTGTGCCTTCACAAAGAGATGACAACATTGCCTTAGTGGATAGCCAAGTTGGGATACTTCAAAAAGGCCACATGGCTTTTTCTTCTGCTGCTGAGTTGAATTCCGAATTGACTGACAAACAATTTGAAATGATATATCAGTCTCTGAATGAAAAATATAACGTGGACGAAATGCTAAAAGAAAGTCTTGCTCGTAAAAACTTGCTAACAAGTCAGCAAAAAATCATTGATGATCTTCAAAACGAAATTTATAAATTGAAACAAGATATGCAAGAAATAGAGAAAAGCAGAAAAGAGGATCTCAATGAAATTGTATCTCAGTTCAAAGCAGATAATATCAAAAATATCGAACGTTTAAATCATAATCTTAATAGATGTTATAGAAAATCAATTGGTGACTATAAAGCTTACATCAAGCTAGCTTTAATTGATCTATTAAATGATGCAGCTTTTATTGAAAACCAGAAAGGCCTCAATCATTATTTGCATACTATTTGTACAGCGAAAAAAGATCTAGACAGTCAGCTTTTTAACCTAACTTCAAACTTGAATTCAACGTTCTCCAGTTCAATTGAAGATAATAGTATAGGATTATTAGATACTATCAGTGAAAACATAAGATCAGAAATGAATAATGATGCAACGAAAACTGATCATCAAAAGAAAGAAACCCGTAGTGTTTCGAATATATCAGAAGAACATGTGAAACGAATTGTTAAAAATGCCTTATTAATATATGATGCAGACAAAACAGGTCTTGTGGATTATGCTATGGAAACTATGGGTGGACAAATACTGACCACTAGATGTACAGAAAATTATCACTATGGAAAAGCAGTTGTATCAGTTTTGGGTGTTCCTTTATGGTATCCTGTGAATTCTCCAAGAACAATTATCACACCTAGTATAAATCCAGGCGAATGTTGGGCATTTCAAAATTTTCCAGGTTTTGCAGTCATAAGGTTATCAAAACGTATAAAAGTTGAGGCTTTTACTCTGGAGCATATAAGTAAATTATTAGTTCCAAATGGTGAGATCGATTCAGCCCCAAAACAATTTGAAGTATATGGACTGACAGATCAAGATGATAAGGAACCATTGAAACTGGGAGAATATGTTTATGAAGATCACAAAGAATCGTTGCAGTTTTTCCCAGTGCAAAATGTCGGACATATTTTTGAAATCATTGAGTTGAGAGTTTTATCAAATTGGGGTAATCCCAATTATACATGTCTCTACAGGTTTAGGGTACATGGAAAATCTAATTTTTAAAAATTCATACAGCAACTTTCAGTAGATTGTTTGATTAACAAAAAAAATTCCTTCAACACGTGAGATCGATCGTAAGAGATTAAATGAGATAAAATGTTCTAGTACTTAAGTTATAAAATCTGCATGTTTGTAATAAATTGAGTTGGCTCAAACGATTATTGTCATCTTGGATATTTTCTGCAATTCTCATATCACAACTCTTTTTCATTTTAACATCTTATGTATCGATAATAACGAAAAAAATCACAAGTATCAACACAATAAACATGTAATATGTATAGTATAATGTATCATGGTTCATTTTGTATAAAGATATTTTGGATAATAATCATTAGTCATCAGTTCATTGTAGCTCATTTTGAAAGTCATATTATGATAAGAAATTACCTTGAATATCCATTTTCACCTGAATGTCTTACGTAGACTGTCCTATAAGTATTCCGAATAACATTGGGAATTACACATATTCATTACAGGACTAATTTATTTTTGAAAATAAAATATATTTTCAGGCTTCTATCAAGTCTTTTGGTACCTGAAGGATAGAGGGTTAAAAATTATGTATGGATGTAAATATTTTTGCACTTTTGCACAATGCTTTTCTTTAGTAACCACAATGATGTTCCAGTTTACCAAAGTTGTTAGGTTTAACTAATTTCATTAATTGAAGAACACACTGAATGGTGTATAAAGTATAATAAGGGTAAAAATAAGAATGTTATTACTATGTACTAACACAAGATGGAAACTGTCCTGTTTGAAAGTTCTACGCAATTTTAGTTGATAAGTTCGAATGATTCACACATTTTGTATAACCAGTTTTATTTGCAGTGACTATTAAGATAAATTTTGTTTTGCTGCACATTTTAAAATATTTGTACTTGGTTGAAACCATTTATACTAACTTATTATTAGGTATTGTATAGGTAGATAATTATTTTACAATATTGAGACGTGTCATTATTATTATAATAAATAAAATATCAAGTGCCTGGCAAATTTTATATATCTTTTACTGTTTTCATATTTATTGATAGCGAACATGGGTGATGTTTGTCTGGCAAGGAAATGTGGTTCTCAACAGTAGTTCAGGGCTGGATACATACTAATTTCTTGGGGATTCAGGCACAAACTAGAGAAACGCGAATCGCAATGGATTGTGGCACTAGCTCTGATAGATGAAAAATAAAAATATCCTCCTTTTGGGTTGAAAATCTCTCGGGTCTTCAGTCAGTAAAAAGGCTTTATTTCGGCTAGTTGTTGTGGAGTTTAACCATATGTCCAGATAGTCATCAAAAAATGTTCAAGTCTTTATTAGCCATCAAACTTTAAATTATTCAATATTTGAATCTAGTTAGTATCATCATACTAACTAATCTAGTACTTAATGGACTAAGAACATTTTCCGGTACCACGTGGTGAATTTTAAGAAAAAATCATTTTTCTATCTAAATATACACTCTTGATATTGCCAAATTGGGACGAAATGAAAGTAATTGAAAAAATATTTACTGATGGTACTCACGGCCATGTATTGGCTATCTATATCTGGATTCCAAGTTGGACCGTATGAAAATTTAAAAAAAATCTTTGCTGGTAGTACTCTAGGCTATCTATATTTGCATTCTCGATATTTACTCCCAAAAAAGTAGTATCATTAGCTAAGTGAATTACTGAAATCAAGAGATGTGAGTATTTTTTGAAAAACCCCTTTTTTTTATCCTTCTGGAAACTTGCGTTTCACAGATCTGTGTATTTAAAACGATAAGAGGTAATAACTATTTCTCTAGTGGTGTTCAAGAACCCCTTTTCATAGAGACTATATATAAACAGACATTTTGCCCAAATCGTATAGCTTCTGCAATTCGAATAATTTTTCGGTATTGAAGCATCAACCACTGTTGTACTCAAAAATTAAAATACTCTGTTTTACTTAACAATGGCTAAGTGAAGATGAATTAAAATTGGTAAGTTGGTAAGTGTAGGTACGCTGGTAGAAATTGATTTTTCTAAATATTTATTTTCTTATATGTACCTATGTATCTCTTCTCGATACAGACGATTCCAATGAAATCGGACGACCGAAAATTTTGACGATTCGAAACCTAGGTATAAGGAATCCGAATATATCATTTGTTTCACTATATGATTTTTTTTTATTACTAGAACTTGTTTTTGCATGAAACGAAAAAATATATGGAGAGTTAAATTTCAAATTTTCCTATATTTTCTCAACGTATTTTGTAACTTTCGATGTTGGCACTAACTGATTTGACAACTGACACATGACAGGTGGCATATCCCTATATGCTTTTAATTTAAATATCAGAATTCCCCCTAGTCGGGCACGCGTTTTTTCAACACCCTGCACCTTTCATTTAACGCGCCACACGTCACGATCGAACTGTTGATACCAATAATACCCGTCTAGCATGCCGTAACTTCCGTTTTATGTTCGTTACGCCATGTTTGATTTTTCCCAGTGTCTCATACCATCACCTTGTTTTTATATTTCCTGAATTCGCCACTCATATCGTGCCCCACGTCGTCACCTTGATTTTTTTTCCTCAATTTGCCACCCCCTACCGTGCCTCACTCCACCTTATTTGTTCTTTGTTTTACCAATTCAACATCCCCTTTTCTTTGATTCGATGTCCTGCATGTAAGGTTCCACCTATTAATACCGAAGATACAACTCAGTGCCTTTTTTTGGCACGCCACCATTTTTTAACTTCACGATTTCACCCTGTATGGTTTCGGTTCGTCTCACTTACCGCTAATTGGGTGTTCCACAAGGTTCTGCTCTCAGTTCTGGAATGAACATCCCATTATATTTACTCATATTGATACCATACATTGATATTTTCAAGTATATTGTCTCTTTAAACGCTTTTTATGAGGAAGCAGTTCGGGTGCATCGTACTCGGTGCTGTTCCAGATATGAATATCCAAAACGAAAGCTCCTTATTATTCCTTAGCTGACAGTTTGTCATTACTGTCTGTTCGGTTTTAATAATTTGGAGTCGAGCGCATTGATGCAGATTTGATACCACGTAAAAGTAAGCTAGTTTGGTTGAAGTTATTAAAATGTTGACCTAACAACCTAGTGAGATGACATCGTGATAATTCCTTGACTGCAATCAAATCATATGTCTGAATGATTTGAATTCACCGCTAAAAATGACAAACATTTCGAACACAGAATATAGGTCACAGAAACTTGACCCCTCAACCACACTATTCTATGCCTCAACATCGAAGTGCCGCCAGATGTAAGGTATTATATGACGGGTTCGTTTATAAGGTATGTTCGGTTTTAAAAATCTGGAGCCAAGCGAGCAGATGCAGATTTCATACTAGGTGATCACTGTGTCAACTAAGCGAAATAAATTCAAACAGTATTTGATTATATTTGAATGACAAGGTGACATTTATGCAATTATTTGTCATCACAAAACGTTCAACATATGATTGATGAAGTTTTTTTTTCAACAACAGAACTGTATTTCAGAAGTTTATTTTTGATACGCAAGCATGTTTTTAAAACTATTTAAGAATGGCTTTCGTCAAAGAAGCCATTATAATGTCAATAAGATTGTGTCATGAACTTTTTTTCTGAAAACACTGATGTGCTGACGAACAAGAGTCAAAAATTACACCGAAAGTTAATGATTCGATTTTTTTTAAATATGACAACTGACAACTAAAAAATTAGATCCTAACAATCTGGGAGCTAACCGATCACATTATCACAGTATTTATACAAAATACTGTGACATTATACTGTAGTGAAGTTATGGGAATATTGTGTTACAGAATAGTAAACAAAGTGCTCTATACTCATCAATTTTTCCAGATTCATAAAACAAGTTGTGAAAGTATTTAGAAATGAACCATAATTCTAATGATATTTTGGAACACTACATTAATATATCGAGTAAATTAAAGAAGTAAGTAAGTAAAATTTAGACAGGAAATATTTCACAGGATTTTTTCCAGGAGATTTTTAAGGAAACCAAATATAACAGAAGCTTGTGATTCCTTTGTAAGTTTAGCCAAAAAATGTGAAACATTGGAATTGCCAGCATATTCGAGTTTGTGTTATATAGCAGCAGCAAGATGTGAAGGCTCTCTACTTAATAATACAGGTGAAACATCTTGTTTAGTCCAGTCTGCTAGAGTACTATTTGAAGCTGAAAAAAGTGATAGAGATTTAGGTTGCAAAAATCTTTCTGGAGAGTATTTGCAAGTGAGTAATATCTGATTCTATTGTCTTTAAATCTAAAGCTAAAATAAGTAGTTGTGAAGTTATACCGGGTTTATGCAACAATATGTAAGAATTTAACCCAATAACTAGTAACTAAGACTATACTTAGGAAAAGTGTCCGGTTTATGAACATGTTCAAGTAACCACAATTATTCCACTTTTGATACTTTATTGATACTGAAAATAGCTTCAGATGAACAGAAAAAATGTTCAATATAATTCATTTTATCCATTATTATAATAGGTATGAATTTGAAATAATCCCTTTGAAATTTGTCTGGTCAATGGCAACTATAAATATCTCAACTTTGGGCAATCTCGTATTCGTTTTAACTTGAGCTCTTAGTTGAATGTTGGTCAACTTTGTACGCAAAGTTCTTAATCATCAGAGTGGGAGCACCAGTCTGGCTGCTGCTCTCATTGTGGACATTGGAACTGGAAGAAAGGAATGACTGCTTTCTGAGTTATACTACAAGTTGTCAACATAGAAATTAGTCAAAAGAGAAAATTCTTTTGTAATGCGTAACATTTGAAACAATATTAATGTGAATGTATTAACAGGTTTTATCTAATCTTTCTCAGGCTGGTTTGAGTTGTTATGCACACGCAGAAAGTAGATACTCGGAAAGTTGTAGTATTCCCATCAGCCTAAATTTAGAAATAGTTGAATTCCTGAAGCGAATTGAAAAAAATGAATATACACATCTCTACATAGAAAATTCTGTAGAATTGTCCAAAGCAAGATGTAACACCATAATTCATTGCTTACAACTTTTAGCATCACATTTTATTAATTGTGGTGAGTACCTTTGCAATTTATTTGGAAAAATAAACAGATTATAACTTCTTTTTCTATTCCATTGATGTTATTTTTTGGTTTCAGGTGACTTTTTGGCCTCACTTGAGGTATTTTTGGAAATCTCAAAAGTAGCTGATAACTCAACTCCTAATGGCAATAGATCTGAAATCCTGTTGAAATGTGAAATCAACAGTGTTCTTCTTTTGTTGATTCTGCGACCTAGTCCCCAAAAGCTGTCACCATGTTTGGCAAAAATTTTAGAAAAATATACTTGGGGTGATGAAAATGATTCAAGTTTGAGAGGTAATGTATATATCTCTCTCTTTATGTGCGAGTGCAAGGTTAGGCAAGGTTGCAGAAACAATACAAATGCATGAGTAAAAAATTAAGAATATTATTCTGACTCAGTTCTCAAAACTTGCGTCGAGATAATGTGTTTGATTCATTTCATGCCTGAGGTTCCAGTTATACTTAACAAGTTCCATTTTTATTTTACCTTCTATTGCATTTATTTCATTGCAGCCTGCAGAATGACAGAAGAAATGTTTCTGCTATTACAATCTCTTGTGACAACATGCCAATCCTTGGATACAAGCAGTTTATTAGACTTGGAATCAGATTTTTGGAAATTATTATTCAAGGAGGAAAAAGAATTACTTCGAATATTAGTCAAAACCTACCAGAGATAACAGGTCAGGTCCAATTGTTTTCAAACATTAATACAAACATAATTGACATGCATGAATAAAGTTTTAAAGCGTCTTCAGAAAAAAATTGACTTGTCGCTATTGTATATTTTGTAGTTAATGTGATGAAATAAACTTATTCTATTCATCTTGGGTTAATATCCGAAGACTGAATATTACGGTTTCATAACACATATTTTGCAGTGTCGGGTAGTTTGGAGTGCTAAACCCTATACCTGGATTAGGCAGTTTGTCGGTACCTGCTGTTTGCTATCCTTGAACTTCTTAGAATGCTTAGATTTTTTCAAAAACTACACCTCACGATTTGATCTCCACAAACTTTATTTGAAAAATAAATCACATGTTTCGCTAGCAAAACATGCGATATAAGATATTACTATGGATCTTCATCAAGTAACGGCCGAATCAATCAGAAAAAAAAGCTTAAGATTTTTTTCCAATTCTGAAGATAGGTAAATTTTATTCTACGAAATATTAAGATGAGTATCTGTATAATTTCTCAGCTCTTTTTTAATAGGAAAAATGATGAAATACGATAAGTTACTGATGAGTAGAACATTTTTCTTTTTGAAAAAGTACTTTAAATTTATGAAGTGACATCTGGGTGAATAAAGAAATTGCCCTTTTTATACGCGTTATGAAGTTCCCCATTACAATTGTTGAAATATTATTTGTGATCCGGTTCGATGTATAATATATAAGTGACAACACTGTCAGTTTTCGTTTCAGAAGACATGTTTGGAGAATGCGGAAGACTGAGAGGGAGATATAACGTTGTATGCAGATGATTCAGCTTTTTTACAGAACCAGAAATACACTTCCGAGATATAATGATGTACACCCATGTCAAACTAGAGCTAGCAGCAATATTAATCCCAGACTTGACAATCTTGTTCTGGTGTCAAAGGGACAATTTCCATGGGTATAAAGGCTTACAATAAGTTGCCAGTAAATATTAGAAATGAGGCCACACTATCCAGATTTCGAAGCGCCATGAAAAAATATTTACAAATTAATTTGTTTTATGACCTCACTGAGTATTTTAATATGAAACAATAGTGAATTAGTGTATGTTTTTATATATTTGTAATTGTGCATATTGATTGCGAAACTATAGGTTGCTTTTTCAGGATAAGAACTTTTGTTCATTGCGATTGACAACATACCTAATTGGGTCTCTGAATGAATGAAATATATGATTGATTAGAAGAAAACAAACCATGTCCATAAAATTATGTGATAGTTTCTTTATTAGTTACTATTGTATATCGAAGAATTAAGCCATTTAAGGCTATACAAATAAATCCTGTTGTTTATGTGTTATTTTTAACAATTTTTCATTATTAGAGTCGGTAAACTCCCCACACATCATATTTATTTAAAACTGAACATATATATATGTTTGAAAAAATACCATTTACCCAAATTAAAGCAAAATATATTAGAGTCAGCTTTCTCCTTACTTCTTTCCCCAACCCCATAACCCCTTAACAAATCCAGAAATACCAGCTCCTTGTTTTTGTTTCGGTTGATTACCTTCCAATTTTTCTGATAAATCTGGAAATTCGACAAAATTGAGAGCTAAATCAAAGAACAACGGTTTGGCTGGAACAGGTTCCATTGGCGGAGGTAAAGCAACAAGGTTAGGATTTTTCGACAATAATTGTGGTTCCTCTCTGAATTCATCAAGTCTGTCAATGAGAGGTTTTTTACTTTTATACACTTTTTGTGGAAATAGAACTTGATCCTCTGGTTTATCCAAAACGAAGTTTGCTTGAGCTGTTATAAGGTCAGTTTCTGCCTTGTCTTCTGCAGACTTGAGTAGATCTTTCAATTCCAAAATGAAATCACCTGAGGACAGAAAAAATATCTAATAATAATAGTAATTACATTATTTGAACAAACTACATTAAAATACAATCATAACAGTGATTACGAACTAGTGGAATAAGTATTACAAAACAGTTAATAGTTAAAACCTGGCATTCACGGTTTCTAGCAGGTTTACAAAAAAAAAAAAGCAAAGTAACCCCACAGAAACAACTGTATTGCAGTCAATTTACACTCGACTAACTGCAAACATTTGTACATGCATATTTTTAATTTCGAACTTACCTTTCTTTAGGTTTTTAACACTTTTAATGGTAGTGTCAAATAAAACTGCAGCTTCTTGCCAATGCTTTTGAGAAACTTGTGTTTTAGCCAAATAATACGACCGAAGAGTTTTATAAGCCAGTATCTGTGACTCGTAGTAAATTTGTGCTTCCTTATTATCTTTGATCATGTCATTTTGAGAAATCTCATTTGTTTGCTGAATATTAATATCAAGCAAACGAACACAGTCTTGTGACTTTCTTGTTTGCGATATCAAAAGTAAGTTGCGCTGCGAGGTTCGCTCTACGCGAATGGATATTAAATATGCCAATAGTAGTTGGTGTTCCTTCATCTGTTTGGAAAGTGTTGAATAAGACTTTTCAGTACGTGCACTATCTCTTGCCAAAGAGATAACATCTCGCAAATCAATGAATAAATTTTCAAGAATTTTTATTTTGCTTTGATTGTCTTCAGCATGCATTAAGGAATCATCTAAACCTTCAATGCTCACCAGAAATAACCTAATTCTCTCTATTCTTACTGGTATATCTAATTTAAACCATTTGACTTCATACAAGACATCTGTAGTCTTTTCTTTAGTTTGTGACACAAGTGCTTCAAAATTATCCAACACTCCTTGACTCCTTAATTCTAGGAAATCAACAGCTTTCTCATCTCCAATATTGTAAGCACAGTAACGGAGGCTTGGAGCAATTTCTTCTACTCTTTGCTTATAAGGTAACTGTTCTTCTTCTGATAAAGTTGAAGAGAGTTTTTCATAGATAACTTGGGCCTTTTTGAAATTTTCAGCTGCTTGATGCCATAGCTGGAGTTCAAATTGTAAAGTACCTTGTATCCAAGACACATATGCTTGAGCTTCAAGTTTGGTTCGTGCATCACAGCGGTCTTGCTGAAAAACAAAACATAGGTTTCAACAAAAGGGTGTAATACTGACTGCTTTATGCAATATATCTTTTTATAATAAAAAAATATAATACTGACTTGAAGTAATTAAATCAATTATGTAAACATTTAGAAAAACAAATGCCTGAAAAAAAATCACACACACATACATAGGTACCGTCAGACACACACACATAGATACCCACCCACAAATACCAACCCACACAGATACCCATCCCACACACAGATATCCACCTCTACACACACACACAGATATCCACACACACATATACTCACACAGATACCCAATCACATGCACATGTGTGTGTGTGTGATTGCTACATACACACACAGGCACCCACCCACATAGGTACCCACTCACGTGCACCCACCCACATACACACACAGGCACCCACCCACATTCACACACAGGCACCTACCGACACACACACACACACACACCCTCATACTCACACACTCACCCCAGACAACCACCCACATACAAACAGATACAAGCACACATCCAACCACACCATTAGTTTTGAAAATCATGTTTGATGAATGTTTGAGCTTATTTTTGACCAAATTAATGAAGGTACACAATTTGAATTTATGTGAGGATAAAAAATCTAATAGGTTTTTTTGAGTTACACAAGTTAATTGCAGGTTCCTTGTAGTTTTATTGTTGGTTTCAAATAAGGAATTTGTTGCAATTCACCATATTCATATTAGATATTGAATTTTAGAATATAATAATGAAAAATAAATCAATTTAAGGTATTTTAATGGTATAACATTTCTTATTTTGAATAAAATTTTTGGGAGCCATCATAATTTCAAAAATAGGCATTTGATGAAGTTACATGATCTGAAAAGAATAAACTTTGCAACACATCTGACCCAATTTCATTTCTATTTGGAATTTGTACAAAAATACACATTCAATATGGCGCTACTTTAAACAAAGAAATTTAATGTAGAGTGTGACTAGTCTTATTCTGTAACAGTCGTGCAATTTACAAAATATTGACAAAACAATCAAATTATTTTCTGCAGCTGAAATTTTGCTTATGGGTGGAAAATTGTATTTAGAAATAATTTTTATCATAAATTGTTTCAGTACTTTGAGAAAGATATCCATTTTTGGAATTTACTTAGAATATTTTACAGATAATGTGAATCAGGTGGCTATTTATTATTATTTTCCATCCTACTCGATCGAAGAAGAAATTGTTGCTGAAATCAAATTTTGAATCATAATTTTAAATTAAAAAAAAAACCCTATGTGATGCAGACTTTACTGGTCTCACAGTATATTAAATTCTTTAGTAATCATTGGGTAAACCATAAGTTGAATTAAATTTCTTTCTTATTTTTATCCGGAGAGAAACATTACTTAATGCAATAGCTAAAAGTCTGTTATAGAAATAGAGTGATGAAGATAAAAAAGTGGCTTCAATTGACAATGTTGTAAATTTACTCTACTAAGAAAATGAGAACTCTATTTTGAGACTTATAGATAGACAGTTTATATTAAAGTCAACAACAGGAAAAGGTGAATAACCTATGTTCTTTTATTATGATATTGTCGATGGGACAACTGGTCCTTCGGTTTGGCTTTTAGGACCTTATCTATGATCTGCTCATTATATCATGTTATAAAGTACATCTCCCATAGATCAGAAACAGTTTCTCTTAGGACGATAGAGGATTGACAATTGCCATGATTTTAGAATATAGATAATACTTTTATATGAATGACATCCACGGTTATAATAGTATGTCACTGATGAACAATCTAAACGTCAAACAAATTACCTTGCACAGTTCATCTAGCTGTAGAGCATATACACATGATTTCCGTAATTTTTGAATTAAATGAAACTTTTTCCTTGGTTCTGTATTAGCTTCCTGACGCAACTGCATTGCGTGAGCCCAGCATCTCTCAGCTAACATCAAGGGAATATGTAAAAATCTTTCATCACATCGAGGATTCATAATATGAGCACTAGTTACATCTCGTTTTTTAAAATGTCTTCTGTCACCTTGGGGTACTTTCAAAACTTTTCGCAATCTGCTAATTCTTCTTGAACAATATCCTCTGTATCTCTGGTAATCACTATGTCTAAGACCGTGTTGTTGCTGGACATCCTTTATCAATTTTAAAACTTAGAAAAAACATATTTATTATTGACCATATTGGAGTATATTAATTTGTATCTTACTTTCTACTGTGAACTGTTTCAGCGGCTCCGTTTCAGGCATTCCCTGGGGACTCTGTATTATTTCTTCACCCATTGATAAATGAAAAAATATAATATAAAATATGGAATATTTTATTTAGAATCCCGTGGAAATGGTACAAGAAAATATGTTGACGTTGACAATATTGACAATTGAATAATTGACATTTTTGATTACACTAACGTTAATAATGTGAAGTTGGCTACCAATGTTGCCAGGTAGTATTTTCAATATTATTTAAGTGATTTGATTAAAAATGTGATTTCTTCAAATCTGAAAATGTTCAACTATGCTTACTCGAGTTAAACTTATTGCTTCTCAGAACTAGGCCGATTGGCACCAATGGCATTTTTAAGACCATTAATCGCACTTATATAAGTACCACAGATAGAAGTACCTAGTCATGTTTCAATAAAAATCATAATCAAAGTATAAAACATGTGGGAAACTTTCGAACAGAGGAAGGTAGAAATTCAGATAAGTAGATCAGTATCTACTATAACGATCATCCAATCCAAGTACTGGTCGCACCGCGTTGCGAGATATGTAGTAACTTTTTTCGAGATCAATTGTCTGATATTTTTGCACTCGACGCGCGTTTCGCCAACAAAGTTAGCATCATCAGGAGAAGAAAATTTTTTTCTGGTGTTAGGGCAATTGATCTCGAAAAAAGTTATTCAACTTTCACACAAAAGGTTACAATCTCATCGTTATGTTAGATATGTAGTAGTAGACTTTATTTTAGGAATCCTAATATACAATATATAGTTATGCATATATGAATAATTTACATACGTATATAATTTTAGAGTGTGTCATGTATTACAATTTGATATATTCTAATGATAACTTTTTGAATACTTTTAAGGAATTTATATGTTTTATTTCATCAGGTAACTTATTGAAACTATCTAGACCTTTTAGGAACAATGAATTAATTCCATTCTTATAGTTTGTTCGGGATCTATAGAATGTATTATATGTTCTTGTGTTATATGAATGAATGTCATTATTTCGAACTAAATATCTGCTAAAATAGGCTGGTTGTATCCCACTCAAAATTTTGAAAATAAAAATCATGCTCAAATAATACAAGTTTTTATGTACTGGCTGCCACTGTAGAGTATTCAACAAAGATTCAATAGATTCAACTGTCCCATTTGATTTTGGTTGAATAGATACATCAGTGTCGCACAGTAGTCAAAGTGTGGCCTTATTATGCAGTTGTAACATGTTAGTCTAGCAAAGGTTGATAAAGATTTTGAAATTCTAGAGAAAAAATACATTTTCTCACATATCTTTCTAATGGTATATTTGGCATGGTTATTCAAATTTAATTGATAGTGACATGAATTTTTGGTAGACCGCATTTAGGAACCGTAGGGTTGGAAACACGTAGACGCCTTTTCAAAGTCGGTTCGATAAAATTTTCAACACTTCGTAAGAGTGTTTTTCACTTCTGAAACCATCTCATGCCGTTGGTTCAATGGTAATTTACGACAGGGACCATTCTCAATTGTTTTTTCCATTCTCTCATAGTAATCTTTTATATCATAATAAAAAGTATTTTTCCTTTGATAACATTCCTTCAGGTCTACTCGAAATCATTGATGCGTATCTGAAAGTTAAACTGTAACCCCAATTGATATGAAATGAGACCAGTTTTACAGCTAGGAATTTATGAACTTCATCTCTTGAGAACACCAACTTGGTTGGTGAAACACACATCGAGAAGAGCGTGGCAGTTTTGGAAATAGCTTTGTGATATATACACGCACGTACTTTCATATATAAATTATTGCCCTTGAAAATAGCTCGCTCCAGAAAATCAGAAATTACCCCCCTCGATATTTAGATTTCAGAAGATTTTTAAATAAAATTAAATGGTGTACCTTTTATTTATTTACTATAATGTTAGTATGTCTACAAAGTTCTACGAGATAGTTAGGTTACTTAAAATTCAGTATAAAATATTACGTATAACAATATTATGTAAAAAAAGTTTAGGAATGAAAACCAATAGTTTACATTACAATTATGATATGGAAATAACAATTTTCTCGGTATTCATCCAAATAAATCTGAATCTTTTTTAACCTATCTAGTTCATTATTTTCATTACTTAAATGCCATAATTGTGACCGGAACTGTTTAGTGTTAGTACCTGCCCAATTGAAATTTTTCATTATGCTGTAAAAACATACCTAGGTATGTAAAGTATATCTAACATTTTTTTTACTCTCCAGTTACAACAAAACATATGTTAATATTTTGACGTTTGGTTTATCTAGGGTTCGTAACATACAAAATGTCAGAGAAAACCTATGTTGGCAACATTGGACTAGAATCTTTATGCGAGAATGATTTTGCAAGGCAGCAAAATGTACCTTTTGTCATTTATTGTTGGTTTTATTGATCATTAAATGATTTGCTAACATTTAAAATCCAAAGAGAACGTGTTTCGTCGATACTTTCTATTCAAGTGTATACCAAACTTTTGCAAATCATTTAATATTCATTCACAATAACAAACGAATGAAACATTTCGTTGTTTGAAAGTTGAAATTCATTAGATTTCACTATTTTTATGAGCACATTAGCTATGGACAGACACCGTAAGCGGCTATATGTCTAGAGATTATATTAGATAATATCATGGACAAAGAAATACTAGTATTCATAGGTCCATGGATAATATACGGCTTGGCAACATTGCAACAACCCTGCTGATTTGTCATTAGAATATTTTTATCTATCTCCTTCATCGTTCTTTTAGTCATCGGCCGTCTTTGCTCCCAGTGGCATTTTCATACGTAAGTTTTTTTTAAATGTTATCTTCAAATATTGTTGTAATCTCTTTTTATTTTCTTATTATTTTTTTCGAACCTATTAAACAACAAGATGTTTTTCATTTTTCTCAATATTTTTTTTGGCATCCGATACTTATTTCTATTTTTCCGCATCTCGCCATGTACCTAATATCATGTTGCGATTTTTACAGCTTCACGTTTCATGGTCAATGGTTCAAAGTGAAGCTTTAAAAAAATAATGTAATTGAAATTGTAAAAGGTCTGTTGATTATTTACTGTAGTTAAAATCGAAATGATTAACGTTGAAGATGCACATCATAAATTGTTACTGTTGTGTATGTTTGTACATAACATGTGTCGCCTTAATTTGCAGGTGATGACTTTTTTTTTACAGAACTATCTGTGGACAGTTTAGTCGTCTGATTTTGATGGCTTGTAGCAACAGAGACTTTCCAGTTCAATCCATGTGTACTGGTTAACGGAAAAACAGATTTTAATTAGATATTCTTTATAGAAAATTCAATAGTTTCTTGCTAATTAATCTCTGTTTTCAGATATCTTTCAATTAGTATATATCTTTGTTCTAGGTTTTCCGTAACTCAAACAAAACGTAAAGATGTCGGGAGGTGTAGATGTTCTTGCTCTCAAAGAGGATGATGTTACCAAGATGTTGGCGGCTGGAACACATCT
>WOGO01001314.1:0-18574 GCA_015342085.1 Leptinotarsa defecta
TGGACCTCTCGCATGGGCCATCTGAAGCGGAGCCGCGGACAACATTTGCATGAAATCATCTTCAAACATTAAATTATATTGATCGTTCTATCGATTCTAAGTATGATTTCATCAATTTTTTCAAATTTTTTGTGTTGTTTTGAAAATCAAATCCTATACCCCGCTATAATTTTGGAAATATCGTTATAGGACGAAACTGCAGTAACGTTAGTTACAAATAGAAGTGGTATAAACATAGAAAGTTTCAATTTCAATACCACGTAGTAACGGCTACATCCATAAATTTATTGAAAAAATTATATATGAAAAATTAATCATTATGATGTAACGCCCATTTGATGTGAAGAATGACAATTTCAAGAATCACACATTAAAAGGTAAAACCTCGTTAGTCCTTAGCTCGCACAAGATTCTCAACTTCTGAGAGTTGTCCTTCGTATGGGGGCGACAGCTGATTTACAGAAAAACAAATTTTAAAACAGACAGACAGAACAGATTTTTCAATATATTTTCTCATAATAGTACTAAAATTAGGCTTTATGTCCGACAGTTGGATGTGAATATCCGAAGTTGCACCCAGTCGTTCACTGCATCAATTTTTAGTGTGAGCGTAAGCTGAAAATTCAGTCTCGCATCGGTAAGTCTTCACAAAAGGAAGCAGAACTAAGATTGTTTTTTTCACAATTGTGACCCTTCTGCGGAACCCTAGGGTTCCGCGGACAATCATTCAGGAATCTAGGGTATATGGTATACCCCTGTGGCTGATAGTGGAGCTCTTTTGTCTTTCGCAGTTCTAAAGCTTTGTGTATTTTTCTGGTAGTCTTGAACACTGTTTTTATGTTATGCTTCCCTAAGATTTTTCCGATTCTGACTTGTGGAAGTCAAAATAGGGAGGAAACTCAAATGGTTGCACGTGCATTTCTACCATACATCCCTAGGGTTACAGAGAGAATCGGAAAAACCTTGGGGAAGCATAAAATAAAAACAGTGTTCAAGCCCATCAGGAAAATTCAACAAAGCCTTAGATCTGCGAAAGACAAAAGAGATTCACTATCAGCTGCGGCAGTATATCGTATACCATGCACCTGCGGAAAAGTTTATATCGGAACCACCAAAACATCCGTGGGTACAAGGCTGAATGAACATTGGAGAAACTAGATTAGGTCAAGTAGACAAATCGGCAGTAGCGGAATACGCTTATCTTTTTTTATGGGATGATTCACAACAATATCAATCAGCAATGCCATTCAGGTCTTTTGGGAGAAGATATGCAGTGGTCCACAATGGAATCCTCGTGGCACTCCTGATTTCACATGTATAGGTTCAGAAACTATGTTCTCTATGGAAAACGACAAAATGAGTAACTAGTAAACCATTTGAGCATGTTACCAGTGATACCGAGTGTACATAATTCAGAGGTGTTCGAGAAGTCTGTGTTCTGGAATAATCAGTGGTTTACAAATATTTATGAATTTTTCAGTGGTTAGAGCATCAAAAAGAGTGTTGGTACATCTCTATAGTTATCAACTCTTTCTTTGGTTCCGCTTTTATAAAGTGGACATATAAAGCTATATTTACACAAATCAGGAAATTTTCCGCAGGTTAATGACTTGTTGAATGAAAGAAAAAGGAAATGCCTTCAGGACTTCCAGAGAAAAATTCGTTTTCATTTCACAAATAGCTTTAAAGGTACTTGACAGTTCGAAATCGCATGTGGAAAAATTTGTAGTCATGTCATAATGAAAATTGTTATTGGGGACTACGTTTTGTTCAACATACACAGTTGAGAAATAGTCAGCAAACAGTTTTACATCAGTGGATAAATCGTTATTATGGAAAATTGAATGAAAAATATTACTTTTTTTTGTCGCTGATATATTTCCAGAAAGATTTATTGTTGAAATACAGGCTTAATTCAATATTGTTAAGGTAACATTCATAGCAAGCTTTTGTAAGAGCCCTTCCAATGAGATCTTAGTTGAGTCAAAATTTAGTGATCATTATTGTGAAATTTCTTGAATTCATTATGATATGTTTTTTCATTATTATTTATTGTTTCAATTCGGGTGAGAACCATCTAGGAGAATTGATAGGTTTGTAGGAACAAATATATCTGTTCCTTGTCAAATAATTTCATATAATTTTAAGGCATCTAAATTAAGGTAAATATACACAGAACCAATGATGCCACAAAAAATATAAGTGTTTTTATGTTCAACATCATGCAGTGTGATTCAGTAAGAAATATACTTACCGAAAAAAAATTCATGCAAAAGATTATTGCATAATCCACATGTTAGTTTACGAATTTTGTTGCTAGAAATTATATTCCCATCACATTTGCCACAGTAGCGGCCATATTGCCCTTGAAAAACTACGCCACTGGTTGATTTGGGTTCATAGTTTGTAAAAAGCGGAAGATGGAGTTTTAAGTACTAGTAAATAAAAGTCAACCAGATGGATAAAAGAAATAGCGCCACAAAAACTAGGTTTTCATATTCTACACAATTGATTCGGTTTTAATTAACTAAAAATAACTTTAATGCTTTTTTTGCAACTTTGTTGTATGGCTAGAATTGTAAAATCGATTAGTAATAATAATATCATCAATATTACTGAAGTTTTTTCCAACACCAAAAAGTTATTTTAACACCTCAACACGTGTTTTGATCACCAAGTGATCATCGTCAAGAGAAAGAGTTTGTTTTTCCAAGTGATCATCTTCAAGAGGAAGAGTAACGGTTTGGTGTTGGGAAAAAACTCCAGTAATATTCATTACTACATCAAAGGTTCCAAACAGTGCATAACAAATAATATCATCAAAGAAAAGAAAGATGCAGATAAATACAAATTGTATACACAGAAGAAAATAAAATTGTTTGCTAATGCTACATATATATTCAAAAAAATTGGAACGTCAAAAAGGGAATGAATGTTAAAATGTTTCTTTTATTTGTATGTCTTATAAAAGTTCATATTTGTTTCAAATGTTTGCTAGTTTGCATCTATCTGCACTTGCAGCAGTTTTTTTCTCTAATCCTGATATCAAGAAATAAGTCGCCGTAACATATTTGATTACAGGTTCTTCTTCAAGGGCGGTCGGGTTTGAATCGCGCCGTTGATGGTGATATAGTGGTTGTAGAACTGTTTGCAGAGCAAGATTGGATATCACCCAGTGAAATAGTTCTTGAAGATGAGGGAGTGGCAGAAGAAAATATCGATGAGGTGGAAATAAAAGAACAAGAATTAAAAAAATCCACCCACAAAAAGAAGGGGGAGATAAAACCCACTGGTAGAGTTGTTGGTATAATCAGGAGGAAATGGAGACAAGTATGTTAAATAACAATAAGCTTGATATTAGTTATGAATTTTAAATGTATTTTTAGTACTGTGGTATACTACAAGGTGGTATGGATGGTGTTTTCCAATTATTTATACCTGCTGATAAAAGTATTCCAAAAATCAGAATAGAAACAAGGCAGGCCGAATTTCTAAGGACACAAAAACTCATAGTAGCTATCGATTCGTGGCCAAGACATTCTAGGTATCCCCATGTATGTATGAAATCTGTTTTTTTACAAGATAATATGAGAATATTTCTAGGGGCACTTTGTAAGAGCTCTGGGTAAAATTGGTGACCAAAATACTGAGAATGAAGTTGTGCTGTTGGAGCATGATGTACCTCATAGCCAGTTTTCAGAAGAGGTCCTCAGCTGTCTTCCAAAATTACCTTGGATTATTACAGAAGAGGTAATGAATAGTACATGTTTTGACTTTCCTTGTCTAAGAATATTACTGGAGTTTTTTCCCAATACCAAATCGTTATTTTTAACACCTCAACACGTGTTTCGATCACCAAGTGAGCAAGGAGTTTAGTCTTCCTCTTGAATATGATCACTTGGTGATCGAAACACGTGTCGAGGTGTTGAAAATAACGATTTGGTGTTGGGAGAAAACTCCAGTAATATTCATTACTAGACCAAAGGTTCCAAACAGTGTATCACAAGTTGTCTAAGAAAATGAAAATTTCAAATTAATTTTTTTATGTTATCCTCTTTAGTTCTCAATTTCAAATTTTTCTTTGGCTATGGCTAACAATCACATTGCTACTGATAGTACTAAGAGTTTCGGCAAATTGATGACCACCAAGTAAATTATTATTTTTTTATTTCGGCCCTAAGGATAGTGCAAAGCAATTTTCACCCTTTACCACAATTATTACTCGAAATATCGAAATTTAATACTTCATGAACCTTAGATAAATTGATATCACAACTCTCTAATATTTCTAATGGAGTTTTCCGTGTCGTACAACCCCCAGGAGTTCAAGAAAAACTTAAAAATTTCTCATCCCACTCCAAGAGTGATAAAAAATATGAATTGTTGTTTTAAGAAAAATGAGCTGGTATTCACCTCAACCTTTGGATGAATTTATTTTTTTTAATAAAAGATCATATGAAGTTACTTGAGAGAAGATGAATATCTGTCGATCTATCACTCATTGATATATCTGTCTGTGTGCTCGACTCATTTCAAAATAGATGTTGGTGATGCCAAACTTTCAACATATCTGTAATGTCAAGTCCAAAGCTAAAGGTAATGATGAGAGTGACATTCGAAGTAGATACTTTTTCATTTCAATCCAATGGCTTGATTACACACTTTATATATAAATATACAGTTTATAAGTTTCACCACATATCAGCAAAACTGGTTCATCTTCTATAGGTAACTATATAAATATTTCATGAATTTTCACTATCTATTTTGTGTTTATACTATTTGGATTCTTGTTGATTCCAAAAATTTCGAAAAAGGGCTTTTTTTACTATGCACGCGCCACATTTGAGATTCCAAATGTATATCTAAGTGTAATGGATATAATAATAGAAAATAATAAGAAGAACTTTTTAAATATATCAATAATTAAAATAAGTTTCAAATATAAAAGCAATTTCGATAATGAACTGGAAACAAATTCAAATTAACAGGGATTCACCATTATCAAATCTGTTTACCATGCCATTATAGTTTCATATGACGTTTTTCTGGAGGGTATGTGACAGTCAACTACAACTTCAGACACTCAAACTTTTTCCAATTTTTAAATGAGGAACTTTTTCCATAATCCACAAGAACAGAGAGTATTATCAAAATAATGGTGTTATTATATTTCGACCTAAAACTACTCTACAATTTCAACACAATATTTGTTTTTTTTTTATAACAATAACTTTTGACCATGATGGATCAATTATATCACATCTAAATCGATCACAATTGAACATGCTGAATATATTAATTATGTGATGTATTCATCCAGT
This sequence comes from Leptinotarsa defecta, assembly GCA_015342085.1. Lineage (NCBI taxonomy): Eukaryota > Metazoa > Arthropoda > Insecta > Coleoptera > Chrysomelidae > Leptinotarsa > Leptinotarsa defecta. The sequence continues at coordinate 5,325 of WOGO01001314.1, forward strand.
CAAAAGTTTTTCTGAAGTCAATATTTTGGATCATGTCAGGGTGCTTGCTTGCTAGAGAGTGAGAAGCAATCAACATTTACAATTTTTTCAACCTGTTGGAATTTTGTGACTGGCAAGCGTTTTGCAATCCTCAATTGAAGACAAGATCAGAAACACAGGCAAATGCAGACAACATTAAGCTGAACCACCTAGCGATAACCCTTCTTGTTTCAAACTATTTTACTTACCATCTTATTTATTATAGGATGAGAAACGACGTGTGGACCTCAGACATATTGACATTTGTTCAGTTGATCCTCCAGGATGTACAGATATTGATGATGCATTGCATTGTCGTCCTATAACAGACAATAAATTGGAAGTTGGGGTCCATATTGCTGACGTATCACATTTCATTCGGCCTGGCACTGCTCTCGATATTGAAGCTGCTTCTCGAGCCACAACTGTATATTTAGTGAATAAAAGAATCGATATGGTGAGATTTTAAAAGCTTGCTTATAGCTTGTAAACATATATATTTCTAGGTGCCAGAACTTTTGAGTTCCAATTTGTGTTCTCTCAGAGGTGGAGAGGAGCGTTTCGCATTTTCTTGTATTTGGGAGATGGACATGAAGGCCAATATTTTGAATACCAGGTTTCACAAAAGTATAATTAGATCTAAGGCGGCCATGACATACGAAGAGGCTCAAATCATTATTGATGACAAAAGCAAGACAGACAGTATAGCAGAATCTTTAAGATATCTAAATATGCTGGCCAAAATACTGAAAAAAAGGCGTTTAGAAAAAGGGTATGTTCTTTAATTCATATCAACGAATATTTTTTATGAAATTCTGGATCTGACAATATACGTTTTTTCAGAAAAAACAAGTGTTTCAAAATAAATTTGTGAAGTATTGAAAAAATAACATTTGTTTTTTAACTTTTAGGGCATTGGTTTTGGCATCTCCAGAAGTCAAAATCCAAATGGACTCTGAAACCATGGAACCACTTGATGTGGAAGTAAAAAAATTGTTTGAAACCAATTCAATGGTTGAAGAATTCATGTTGTTGGCAAATATTAGTGTTGCCGAGAAGATACTAGAAGATTTTCCCGAATGTTCGATGCTCAGGAGACATCCTACTCCACCTAACTCTAATTTTGATCCATTAGTGAAAGCTGGAAAACATCTTGTGAGTATCAGAATAGTAGGAAAATTTAAATTCATCTTGATTTGTGCATATGTTCTCTTTTCACTTATTTTATTTATTTACGGCAATGCTTATTTTTTACAAGATAATTAACAAGTTCACACATATGTATCTAACAGTAATCTAAGCTAGGTTTGAGGAAAAAAATATATAAAATTAAATAAAAAAATCGTAAAAAAAATAAATTACAATCTTTTCACAATATTTTTAAATGTTTCCAAAGAAAAATTAAACAATTCTAAATCTACATTGTATGTATTTGCAAGTCTCAAAATTCTACCTAGAGATAAATTCCGGCCATAGTTGGTGCGACAAAAGGGTACTTTGAAGATTTCCCAATTTCTTGTTCTTCTTGGATTCACATTTGAAGTTATAAGTTCGACAAGTTCCGGGGAATTGATGCTACCATTGATTATTTTATGAATTAGTGTAAGATCTGCTTCTAATCTTCTATGAGCCAGAGTATTCAAGTTAAGAATGTCCAATATAATTGTATAGTCATATTCACCAATATGAAATCCCAGTTTATATGCAGAGTACCTTAAAAACTTATTTTGAACACTTTCGAGCATATCAATATCCACATGATATGAAGGGTACCAAATTGTGGAATTGTATTCGATTATTGATCTAACAATTGAACAATATATGATTTTTATTGAAGTGAAAGATAATTCATTTGCAAATCTAATAATGAAACCTAACATTTTCAGTGCTTTAGAAGTAATATTTGCAATATGGGGTTTCACTGACATTTTTGGGTCGAGAGTGATTCCTAAATCTCTGATTGTATTTGTTGTTTTCAGTTCTGGTTAATGGAATTTTTGTTTTGGAAAAAAGTAAATTTTTGAAATTTCTTTATATTTGATTGCAGTAGATTTATATCACACCAGCGAATAAAATTAGATAAATCGTACTGTAATAATTCTGTATCAGTTGAGTCGTGAATAACTTTAAACATCTTCAGGTCATCAGCAAACAAAAGAAATTCGCTATAAAGAATAACATCTTTCAAGTCACTTACAAATAGGTTGAAAAGCAATGACCCTAAATGTAGCAAGTAATATTTTATTGTGAGATTCTGAGAACAGTTTCAAAACGGCAAAATGTGTTTAGCTTTACAACAGCTTTCTCAGGCGTGTTCATACTGTGAGTATGATATGAAACATGTATTGCCGTTTTGTAAACTGTTCAGTGAAAATCCCATAATAGAATGTTACTTGAATACGACTAAATCTGCGGTAAATTAACAAAGGTAAAAAATAGCAATCCTAGATATACAGGATATACAAGAACAAAAGTAATTTTTTATGGAAGCAAATCCATTTTTATCGACCTTCTTTACCTTCCACAATCTGAAAAATATGAAAATTGTAATGGAGAACTTTATACATGTGTAGTTTAACCCGATAAGATACTGCATAAATTCAAAGTATTTTTCAAAAAGGAAAGTGTTCTATTTATCAGTAACTTATTGTATTCAATAATTGTGCCTATCAAAAAATTATAGAAATTATAGAAAACTTATCTTAACGTTTCGGAGGCTTAAATCTGCCTTCATCTTCAGAATTGAACAAAGTTCAAGTTAATATGCAGTTTTTTTTGTTAAATTTTTTTATTTCTCAACTTCCGCAACAGATGTCAAAGGAGTTTAGAAATGTGGAATATATCATTGTTGTTGATTGACTTCTGAAAAATACGATGTACTACAAGGTGTTCTCTGATAAAAGTCTGTTGCTATTTCACCACTATCCGTATATTTTTTCAAAATGGGTAGCCAAGTTCTAAGGAGCTGTTTGAAATACACTTTTCTGTAGATAAGAGAATATATGCTGATTTTTTTTCAAGTTAACGTTTCTTAGAGTAGGATTCATTGACAATCATCCTTGTCTTGTTCCATTCAACAACATTCAACAATAAAAAATAAATGTGCCGAAGACCGTAACTTAAAGTGTCCATATTAAAAATTGATTTTGAAAATGTTGTTCTTTAATTAAGTTCACCTTTAATTGAATCTAATTACAGCTCACAAAGCTACGGAACATAGCAAATTCATGAGCAGATCAGCTAATAAGCAAGCAAGAACTTTAGAACTGGAGTTTACTCTGGCACCAAGACCAAGGTCTGATAATATGAGGACCAGGAAATATAACGATAGGAGGGATAGGTGAGTAAAACCAATTTCATTTTAAATTGTGTTTATTTTTACATTGAAGAGGATATTTTAGAGATTATATATAACTGTCACGATCCGAGGTCAGGAAATGATACATTATGTTGAAATAAACAAATAAATGCTCTATTTCGATACAGTACCTGACAAACACTCTTTGAAAGATATATTTTGACACTGTCAGGAACACATCTGTTTCACCACAACAACAATAATTTGAAAATATTTATCATTTGCATGATGAAAATCTGTCATAAAAATTTGAAAGTGAATCTTGTTACTTTGGTTCCAGCCAGAAAAAGTTCATTTATGGAAAAAGTAATCGGTGATTAGTATATACAAATAAAAAAAAAGTAAATAAAATCAGCTTTTTATAGACTTCATGAGGTTAGATTTGAATAAATGCAAAGTTGCACTTAGTTTAACATTGAAAGGTAGTTCATATTATACTAGACCTTTATGAGTCAAGGAATTCATAGATTATATATTAGTTGATTAGTACTTCTATGAGTATTGGTATTCATGTAGTTGATTATTAATTGCGATAAATTTATTGAAGTAAGATGGAAGTTCTCTCTTCAATATTTTATAAATGAAAATCATTGAAAATCTTGAATATAAAGATACCAGTCAAGTACAGAAAGAATTACTTTGATAAGTGTTATTTTTTACATTGCTGGATTTTACAATTTTTGGAAACTATTAATGTTGTTGAGTCCTAGTAATAAAAATAGACTTGCCCGGTAAACAAAGTGTATCTGAATAATTTTTTAGAGGCCTGTAACTGCAGCTGATTAAGATTACTAATAACGAATTCTTGAGAAGAAAAATAATGTTTTGATAACTTTAATCTGTATATATTTGAAGTGTCTTTGCAATCGTAATGTTTTGTCAACCATGAACTCAAGATTTTAAATTCTTCAAGTTTTTTAATTTTTTCATTATATGTTGATATATTTATGTTTGGTATTGATGTATGGTATTGATCTATGTCATCAGCGAAAACATTAATAAACTCACAGTTCTCAACAAGGCTAATATCATTTCATTTCATAAAAGCATATTGTAACGAATTAAAGAATTAACTGTCTTAATCAAATTTATTTTTAACAATACTTCACTATCACAACTAATTTATTTACACCACTCAGTAACTAACGCTTAATTTATCTTCACCGTTTGGTAACCGCTCGATTCGCTTTCTTGGTACAGACTCCTCTTCGGGACGGAGAGCGACGTTTTTATATCGTCAACGAACGTTCCGGATCCCTCTGCTGATTTCGGGACCCATCCGGACCTTTCGCGTTATTTCGCGATGCGTCATGCGTTTGCTGTCTGGGACATCGGTCAGGGCCTGCTTCAGATTCATTACAATATTGATACTCGTATGGCTGTAACTCAGTTGCACACTTTTGTGTTTTGACTGAGAATTATTATCTATTTATCTATCTACCTATTGAATATTTATTATACAACTTTTAATATTTGTACTTTTGTACTTTTACTTGAATAAAACACTTTAGTTGAATATTAGAGCCCAAAGAATATGTTATCAGATTTGAAAACTAGGGTAGATACTAGCATCGAAATATTTGTATGAATGGATTAAAAAATGAAAACAAAAAATATATATCTCTGGTATGAAAATAAATTGATAATGTGGGTTAAAAAAATGTTATCAACAATGAGTAAATGGAAATAAAAATGAGAAATTATTTTTGCATAAATTCACTATTTCCTCAAGTCTTGGTCACCATGTCAGATATAATAATGTCAGATCAGACAATTCCGCTTTCTGTATCGATAAGTTTGTTGGGGGGGTTAAAATGGACACCAATATATCTTGGCACAATCATGTCACTGGAATTGCAAAGGCTGCTTCTCAAAAGCTTGGAACACTGTTCCAAACCAGAAACCTCAGCAACTTTTGATGCTTTGTAAAGCTCATATCGGACTTTTTTTAGAGTATTGTTCTCATGTATGGAGCGCCGCCCTTAGGCATACCCTGAAGCTGCTGGATTCCATCTAGAAAAGAGCCATTCGAGTGATTGGAGACGGGAACATCACGTGCAACCTTGATAGCTTGAAACATCGAAGAAAGGTTGGAGATTTGTCTCTCTTCTATAGATACGTTCAAGGGAAGTGTTCAAGTGATTTGGCAAATTTGATTCCCCCAAGAACGGTACTTATCAGAAATACGCAACGGATTGTGGCTGCTCATCGTTTTGAGGTTCAACTCAGTGAACCTCGAACTCCACTGTTTGAGAATTCTTTCATTTGGAGAACTGCGTTTATATGGAATAAACTTCCTAAGAACGTTTTTCCGAGTGGATTTAATATCCAGCGATTCAAATCCAGTGTGAATCGCAACTTTCGCACAGGCACCGCTTTTAGAGCACCTAAAAGGTTTTCTTGTAGTGCTTGTGTTTCATCATTGAGAAAAAACAAATCCCTTCGTAAATGGACAGGGCCTCATTGCCATTTTGGTAGTGACTTTTGTTCTTAATATTATTAAAATAGAAATACACATCTTACCAACGACATATATTCAAAGAGATATGGATCTTTACTAACATAAATACTGTTTTAATTCAGAGATGACGACTTGCCCTTGGAGGATTACAATGTTGAACCCGGAGGATCTGGTGGGGGTGGTGATGAAAGGGGGCGTATTTTCGTCAACCCTCTGACTTCTCAGGATTTTCCTGCATTGGGTGGAGCAAGCAGTAATATAGTCCATACCAGACCAACCACTTCAGTCAATTTCACATCGAAAATGAACTCAAATTTCAGCAGCGAAGATTTTCCTTCATTAGGTGAGCGTGTTCTATTGAACAAATTAGAAAAATAGAAAAAAATTCAAATGAAAAAATCAGCAGTGAAAATGATATTTTTCTATTTTATTTTGTAACTTTATTGCCATTGAAATTTTAGAGAAAATAATTGATATTGATTTCAACAAATATGTGATTTGAAATTATGTTTTTGTGAAATGTCACTGGTATGTCATTCATTTCTCGAATTTATATCAAGGCACGATAAAGAATTCACCTGCAGTAACTATAACTACCAACTCATCATCGGCAAAATCAAGCAGAGCTCCGGAAGTAACAATAACTAGGACTGTGAGGGGTCAGCAAGGTTTGATCAAATCTAAAGATAATTTCCCAGCATTGAGTGGACCTAGTAGTTCCAGCGGAAGCAGCACAGTGAGGCTAAGTGTCAAGTAAGTATTAATATATGTTTTCCATCTTAACAAGTCATGCCATTTAAATTGTTGAAGAGAATGGGTCAACAAGACTTTCACTCATGACAAATTAATAAACAGAGATCCCCTTAGAATTAGCAGTTGCAGATGTACTACCATTCATCCCTGCTTCTTCTGGGTTGTGTTCATAAACTTACTTTTGACAATACTATACAGTATTGTCACATTTTTAAAAACACATTGCCATCTAATACTAGCCAAAACTAAGGTTAGCAACTACAAATCGGGCCAAGAAACTAGCGAGTGTTTTTGTTTGGATGATAGGTTGCACTTGATACATCTATCAACATATGTACAAAGTTGGGTCAATCTCATCTCTCATATTGATAGATTATCACAAAACAAAAGGGAATCAGTAAAAACTCCAGGTTTTCTATACATCTCTGAAAGAATAGAATTTCAAATGACAACACACGTGTAATTTTCACGTCTATTGGACCAGAAACGGCAAAGCTACTGTGGTATAAGTGACACTACTTTTGCATTTGTGTTAAAAATAAAAAAAAAACAATTTCGTGCGTTGATTAAACATTGCTATTTAATGAAAAAATACCTTGCAAACTCAGCATTAGCTTGCTCTGCTCTGCTTCGTCAAAAACAACGATTTGTCGGTGGTATGTGTTGAAATATGCAATGTCGTATTATTCATATATGCCCTGCTTTAAACTTGTAATGGTTTTGTTGTTAAAGTTGCTGTTGTTAAATATTTGAAGAACAAAAAGTTTTTTGTATTAAATAGTATTATTTATTATATTTTTCGAGAGTAGAGCAAACCTGAAATAGCAAATTGCAACCGGTTGTAGGCCCAGATATGTGGAATAAAACATATATTGTATAAAAAACTTCTTCTGGAAAAGACTGAGAATTTAGGAAAATAGCCAAGATGAGCGAACTGGAGAAGTACCGAGTTCTGTTATTCGATGAAAACAATTTTGATAATTGGAAATTTTTATTACAGTTATTACTAGAAGAACAATAATACTACGAATATCTCTAAGGTATGCCAGATTTTTATAAACTAGTTCCATCCAACAAAGACAGCGACAAATTATACAAGGAGAAGAAAATTGAAGAATTCCGGAAGAAACACCAAAGAAACACACCCATTATCCCTCAGTTGATAACATATAGCCATTTAGAATACATCAAAGACAAAAGTTCTGTGGAAATTACCATTTTCTTGTTTTTGATAGAATAGTAGAGGCTCAAGGCGAGCGGTCTGTCATTTTTTTATCAATACTTCCAAAAACCTATGAAAGGATGATTATTGCCTTAGAAACTATTGAAAATTCTACTCTAGAATATGTCTATATGGTGTATTTTTCTTCTGACAATAAAGTATATTTGATTTGATAAAGAAAAAGAAAGACATGACGATCAAAATCAAACAATTTGAATGATAATAATGAAACTTTATTCACTAGCAAAGTTTCAAGATAATAGGCAAATTTTGAAGAGGTCAAACAGCGGAAGCAAACCTGGAAAATGATCTCCAACTCTCAACAAGGAACATATCCTTGCAAATGCCATGGATGTGAAGTCTTTAGTCATAAAAGGTCTGAGACCAATACAATAAATCTGGAAGGGGTGCAAATTACACACACACACGCACACAGTTTATTGGTGAGAGGCATACATGTTGGAAGTGTTTTGCATGTTCAACGATTTACTGCTATTGAAATTAGGTCCGGCCGTACCACATATTTGCAGTTGAGGCAACCACAACATTGTGGTCACGTTGACTGCACTTCGCGGTTGACCCAACCACATTTTTGTGGTCGACTTGCGGTCATATAAACCTCACTTGCAGTTGAGGCAACTGACATCAAAAATTGAATGCTGTGAGACCAATATGAGAAAAAGTACACCATGGCGTACGTGGTAGGGTACGACTGCAAGTTTGTGGTTAGTGTACGGCGGATGTCGCGATGACATCTCGGCGGAGATCAGCAGCAAGTGACTGCAGACATCCGTTTTGACTTTTGTGAACGCCTCTGTACGTGTAGTACAGTATTTATGGGCAGCATGAGTTCGCTGGAACGCGACTGCAATTGTGTGGTCGATCCGACCGCAAAATGTGGCTCGTGTACGGCGGTCTAAATGCTCAGAAACACTTGAAATGTTGACAGTGGCATACGGTGATATATAAGTGGTACAAGCTTTTCACAGGTCAAGAAGGTGTAATTGAAGCTCGCCCTTGCATATCAACAACGGATGAAAATGTTGAGGAAGTAAAGAAAATTGTTATGGTGGATCATCAAATAACTATTAGAAAAGTTGCTGAGGATGTCCGCATATTGGTTGGCCCCTGTCATGCAATTCTTTCATAAATTTTGGATGAAGTTCATTTAAAAATTGCTGAAATTTGACCAAAAACACGATCGTATGAGCATCGCTCAGGATTTGTTGAATAACATCAACGGCGATCCAGATTTGCCTCAAAGGTTCATAGCTGGTGATAAATCATGGGTATATGGTTATGACATCGAAACCAATGTCCAATCGTCTCAATGGAAGAGCCCAGGAGAGCCAAGACCAAAGAAAGCACGCCAAGTTTGACCAAATAGCAAGTGGCAAACTGCTCTCTTCGATTACTATGGCAGGGTGCATCAGAAGTTCTTGTCGCATGGTAGTACAGTCAATAAGGAGTACATTTATTTTCATAACTAATAAACTGCGCATTTCATATTTTACAGAGAGTAACTTTTGTATCCTAACTATGAATTTTGATCTTGAATTGAGCTCTGTTTAATGTTCCATATACTGGAATATTTTAATTGCCAGATATGAGAGTTGTATTTACAAAATAGTTTGAATGCTGATAAAGCTATTACATGGGGTTACTTTTTAATGAATTTCAAAAATTATAACAAATTTTCAACAAAAGGTGAAGTTGTTCGGAGCTATGACCACTTCGTTTCATTTTCATTTTTTGTCAATTTACATTGGATGCACAAATTGATGACACATGTGTAATCGTTTATGGATTTACTTTTTTGTTTTGAACACTATAATCTCTATATTTTTATTTATCTGTCCTATAAAATTCATTATATTGTGAGAGTGTGACTTTACTCTGTTTCAATATTTCTGAGTGTGACCTTTACAATACTAGAGAACTTTTATGAACGGCTCAAAGAAAATTCGTTTTACTGTGGGTAAGTTTATGAAAGGAAGCCTGATATCCTATTTCTTGAAGTTTATTTTCGTCCTTGGTTGCAACAACATGCATTTCTAGTGCGATGTCTGTGAATCTCATTTTGATATTTATGATTTATTTTCTAGTAGTTCCCAAGATTCAAATTCGCCAAAAGTATCGATCCAGGTGAACCACCGGCCTAATGGCGGCGTCACCACCCATATCACCACAAGTGCCTCTTCGTCAACCCAGCAGAGGCCTCCAGAAGCTTTCCCTGCATTGGGAAAAAGTGGAAAAGTAGCTCAACCACAGTGGGTTCAAGTGAAATCTAAAAAACAAGAACAGAAAAATTTAAAAGTTGCTCCGAATCCTCAGTTACCACCTAATTCTTTGGATCAGTTTCCAACACTATCGAAAAAGAACAGTTCAGGTTCGATGCCTTCATCCAGCAACTGGGTAAATTTGAATAGTGTTAATAATTCAGTTTCCAAAAAAAAAATCAGTTCTTACTCTAAAAACAGTGTAGGTTGTTCTGAATTGAAAGGTAATGGTTTAGGTAATGATAAAAACACTGAAAGTAAGCAATCAATTCCAAAAGCAAAGCTACAAACTGTTGAGAAAAAACTGGTAGACCTCAGGATTACTGAAAACGGTGATTCAAAAAATAAAAACAAGAAGAAGAAAGCCAAAAGTAATTATGGGGAATCTTCTAAAGTATCTTCGAGTAATAAAGTTGATCATCAGTCTGATAGTAAATTCTGCTCAACAGGAAATGGTGATACTACCAATAACGGGGAGTCTGATTCAAAAAATGGACTAGTTAAGAAGCGTTCTGAATTGAAAATTGGTACTTTAACGAACACTGGTGATGCATCTATAATTTCAAATGACTTTCCATCTCTGGGAGATACAAAACCTCCTCCTGGATTCAGCATGAAACCACCACCAGGTTTGACAGCATGTTCATTCCCCAGTTTAGGTGCTTCAAACGATTTAACATTCACTTCCAGTAGTGGGCAAAGCTATTCCATAAAGCCGTGCAATGACTACAGTCAACCAAGTAACTTTCAACTTAGAAATCAAAATCTAATAAAAAGGTTCATGGCTGTTTTGAACAACGATGCAATAAAAGAATTCAAGACTTATTCGGATTTGTTTAGGAATGGGTGTTATCCTACTATTAAATATTATGATCACTGCAAAGACGTCCTCGGTAGTTATTTTGATGAAATTTTTCCGGAACTTTTAGTTCTTCTTCCTGACATAGCAAAACAGCAGGAATTGTATAAGGTATATGATGGCAAGAATAAAAAAAACTTGATTGTTTGTGAAACTTGCAAGCAAATTATTTACAAAAGAGAACTTGCAGATCACTACAACTTTCATATTTTAGATAACCAATTCCCAAGTCTCGGGAAAATTGAACAAATGAATAATGCTTGGAAAAAGTAAGAATACTTTGAGAGTTGAAAAACTGTAGATTTAGGCAGAATCATTTTTTATAATTATCATAATTTTAAACTGAGGGTCGATTTATGTCTATTTTCAAAGATAATGGTAATTTCACCACTATTCTTTGTCATTTATGCGCAGTATATTTTGAACAGATCCCAGCTTTTTTATACATTGATTCCTTACAAAATACCACTCGGTACTTTTTCATGTATCAATTTTATTGTAATTGATGCCAAACTAAAGTAGTTTGTACATTTGAAAAGATAAACGAAAATTTGTATAATTCTCAATGTTGACTAATTCAACTTTGCCAGCTTTGAATGGAACTTCTCTCAATTCAAAATTTAAATGAATAACAACATTGAAAGTGAATTGTCTTATTGATTGTTGGTAATTAAAGAAAAAATTCTAAGTAAATTAAGTCACTTCAGTTATCATATATTGGTGGGTATATATCATTTAAAAAATTTAAATACTGAGGTTTCTGCTTTTCAGTTATCATATATTAGTGGGTATATATTATTTAAAAAAATAAAATACTGAGGTTTCTGCTTTTGGTGTATTTTTGAAAAAAATTTCATTTGAAATAGTCCTTACCAACCAATATTACAAGTACATTTTCAAAAATAGTTGAGTGCATTTGATATATTTTTTATTTATGAAATATAAGAGCACTTGATGGTAAGTTAAATTGCTGTTGCTGTTCATATTAGTGATATTCAAATATATTCCTCTTGAGTATTTGAAATTTCGCTGAATGTGATGTCGAAGATCTATTGGTATTTCTATTATTTTTTCTATTAGGATTCAGCAATTTCAATTCAATGCATTATTGTATTGGCTGAGGTACATTTGAAAACAATTGCTAATTAAGTGGTGTTTTTGTTTATAGATTATTTATTTTTATTTGCATACATAAAACATAATTGCAATGTTATCGAGACTTCATTTATAGTTTTCTTATGTAACCTTTCAGTCTAACATACAATCAAGGGAAATATAGAATTTTGGATTTTTGTAAAAATTGTAAATAAAATTTTATGCATGTTATACTTTTATAACAAAAATTGTTCATATGTTGAGTATTTTCTAAATAAAATCAAGATTCATTTATTTCTTGTTCCTAATTCCACTTCTAAATGAAAATATCTGTTGGTAGAAGATCAGTGAGTAAGTAACATAAGTTTTATAATTCGAGTGTCAAAGTCAGAGAAAAACATTGATTATCGTTATCCATTATAATGTTTCTTAGCTGTAGTGAAATGGAAACACTCACATCATTATAAAACAGTGAAACATACATATACTTAACGAAGTGCTGAAGAATATGCAAAGGTAATTTTGGAATCCTTTTTTTCCTACAAATAAGCAGATTTGATCCTGAGAACCAAGATATTTCTAGTCAATTACAATATTGACAAAAAAGTTGTGATGGAAATTATGAAGTTGATTATCTGAACACATAAACAAAATTTTTCCAATAAACACATTGTAAAAATGCGCCAAATGATTACTTGAAATTAACGTATTCAGACGCGTTCTCACACGCCCAAAGAAGCCAGTGAATGATGAATTTTCATCAAGTATCGGTCAATTCCATCACATGACTTGAGATTGTTTAGTTGTCAATAAAAATAATATTGAATCATTATTCACTGTGAGTTCAATTTTTGAAGCTTTGAGTAAATAGATTTGATAGAATTGGGCGGTAATGCATGAAAATCCATTTCAAAACTTACCAATACATTTTTAGGAAAGAAAGTTTTTGGCTTTCAATATCTCCATCTTCATACAACAAATGTGGGAACCGTCTAAAGAAAGAAAAAAATTGATTGATTGATAATATGTTTATTGTTCAAGAATAAAATTCTCGTTACAAACGCAATGTCATAAATAAATATTAATATAAACATGAGTATAAGATGTAAAGTATAAATATATAAAATGTAAAGTATAAATGTATAAAATGTAAATGATTAAAATAAAATATAAACTATATATACATACATATGCAAAGGTTACAT
>WOGO01001315.1:5782-18566 GCA_015342085.1 Leptinotarsa defecta
TCTGCAGAGGAGTCCTCTGGAAGCTGCAGAATACGGGACAAGCGTACAACATAACTGGTCTAATCTCTTGCTTGTAAATTGGCACATTGTTTTCAACATTGAGATTCGAGTTCTCTACGTGTTACCGCTGCACCCGCTCGTTATATCTACAAGCTCAAATGTGTCTGAAAATTCAGGCGCTTTTCCGGAATAACTCTCAAATATCGCGCGCTTCTCTGCTCGTCAATGAAGTCACCCTCAACTCGCAGATATCTTCACATTCGTGAGGTGGATCTGAAGCTGTTGCTTCGCCACCTCGCTCGAGAACGAATGCGCGTATATTGCAGTATCGTATGCGTATAAGTATACCCCCATTCGATCTCGGGAACATAGGAAAGCCATGCGTATACAAAGAGTAGGGGGCGATGACAGACAGGACCCGTGCTTCAATTGAATGATTCGCATATGTGGTTTGGTCCAGTTTTACGCGAAAAGTTCGGTAAGATTCAAGAATCCTAATCATAAATAAGGGCATGTCAGCCAACCATATCTTTGGGACATCGAAAGCGTTTTGGATGTCGCCATCATAACCGTATTCATCCTCTGCTTGAAGGATTCCTTCACCCTGTGAACAACCCGGATCAGTTGGGAAGTTATATTCCGACCTCGCCGGAACGCAATAGGATGAGCTTCATCCTATCTTCTAGGCGAGGAAGTCTACTCAAGATAATTTTATCGATGATTCACCACCGCACTGAGCAGCGAGATCGGCCTATAGGAGATTTAAGTTTTCCAGTCTTATGGATGGGCACCATCTCCGCATGCTTCAGACAATCCAGATAATGTTGGTGTCTGGTAATTGCGTTTGTGATGTATACTAGCTGTATGATGCCTTTTCGCGGCAAGTTACGTAGTAGAACTTCCTCAATCCCATCAATACTTGGGGCTTTGTTCTTCACTAGGCGCTCAATGGTCGCAATCACCTCCTCGATGTTTGTGATCCACTGAGTTTTACTGATTGTCATATGAAATTTAATGAATAAAAACCTAATTTTGATAATAGTGGTGAATCGATGAAAATAATACTTCTCATGTATATCAAAATTTATTTTTTTGGTTTACAGTGTGAATGCCTCTCCGAATAATATACAATAATATATACAAAAATGTTTCTATTAAATAAATAAAAAAAATATTCAATATCTAAAAACAATATCTATCACTTTTAGTAGACAACGAAGTCCGAACCTCTACTATTAAACAAGTCATTCAATAGGTTCCTGATTAACATTTTTTTGAGACTTTCAAAAAATAATCGTGTATAAATATTATATTGGTGCATTCAATAGTAACTTCGAAATATATCAAGTTAGGATTTAATCAAATTCATAGTACTTTTGTCTTCTTTTATCCCCTTGGAATTTTCCCAGTCTGAATCCTTTCATTTTAGATATTTTAAATTTATTACATAGTTCTTTTCTTCACTACTTTGCTTTGATTCATCCATTTCTTCCATAGTTTTCTGTGTAGGACCGAAATTATCACCGATATACTATCCTTTCCATCTACTTTTACTTCAATTCATCGATTTCAATAGCAGTAAAATAACAAATTTCTTTCTATCTTCAAATAGAAATTTCAGTCCAGGCAAATTCAATCATAATTTAAACATATGACTGGTTCAAGCTGTTGTGAGATACAGTTAATATGACAATATAAATAAATATAATATGAAGTTAGTTTATACATATAACAGCTCGTCTTGAATATAATATAACTGAAATTACATTGTTAAAAATAGTAGTGAAAAATTATTCCGTGTGCTCCTGATTGATATACTTCAAGATATAATCTAATTTCTTATTCAACATAAACATCTCACTTCTAGCATTCTTTTCCAAGCCTTGTACCAGCGCTTCCATTTTTTGGATATAGCTGACCTCCTGCTTGATTTTCATCTGTTCTCTTCTTGCCTGGACAATGTTATTGGTCCTCCTAATGGTATCCTTATCTAGGGAAATACTAGAACAACAACCGAAGCAGCAATTTCCCAAGTTTCCTTTCTTAGCGGCATTGTGGGTGGCAATTTGCCCGCCCCTATTTGGATACACCGTCATTTCGTAATAAAGAAAATGTGGAAAAAGACAAGCCCGTCTGGCCAGCGGTTGCAGGGCTCTGTAGTTCCAGTCCTTATTGAAAGGACAACAGCAACAAAGATCTTCAATCTTATTTAGCAAGTTCCTGGGAATGATGTTACCCAGAAGCATGCTCTCAACATACATTATATACTGCGCCCTGTAAATATGGCCAAGGAGTTCGGCATCGGTTTTGATCATTTGCGTGTCACTAACTGCCAAACCGTTCAACAGGTTTAGCAAGATAATGGCAATCATAAAAATAAACAGAACGAAAATGAGTTTGCTGATTATGGGAAAGGTATGGAAATTTATATCGCTCGCGTCGAATTCCCCAGTTAACATGATTATAGTTTTGAACATTGACTTTCCCGGATCCGTGAAATAGTCTTCCTCTTCTTTGTCCTCCCCTGTGGTATCGTTACCGGATTTTTCTGATGGAGACTCGGTGAAGAGGATATAGAAACTTAAAGCGAAAGCTATTATTAGCAAAGAGTACCACATGAGGAACTTGAAGAAGTTGAAGGACACGGTTCTCAACATCACCACGTTGGTGGACAATTTTGGGTGTTGTCCGACCATCAGCACCAGCTCGAAGGCGGCCAGAAGAATGGATATCGAAGACAGTTGTTTTCTTGTGTCGTGGGAAGGGTCAGTAATAAACAGTAAAGCACCTGTGATGAGAATGAGAGTCATTTCGATGTAGTTTTCGAAATTTTTGAAATATTTCCAAGGTGAAACCGCTATCTGAAACAGTTCTCTGAGAACTAGTAAGAAAAAGGTGATTATTAAGACTACCTTTGATGATTGACCGAGAAATACTTCGAAAGAACTTCGTTCTTTATTAAAATTCGCGTATTCCGTGAATACGTAGACGACTAGAGACATGAAGAAACCTACGTAGAACGCTAAATTCGTGTAAAAAAGCCATCGGATTCGATGCCACTTTATGAACAAGAAGCTGACTATCACAGGGTGTTTGAGGAGGTGCTTGAACTCGGGTGATTGGCTCATATAAAATATAACCTCAGTTTCATGTACGAGCTCTTGATGAAATTGATTATTGAGATTTTGTTCTGAATCCGTAGAGTCTGAGACATCGCGTTTCTCTATTTTTCGTGGAGGGGGAATTAGAGTACGGTACTTGAAAGTTACCGAAAAGTCTTCTTTGTCTTTTTTTCCTTTCGGATCGAATTCAACACACTCATCCAAGTGTTTCTCTAGGAGTTCCGGCTCTATATCACATATGGGCATCGTTCCAAAGTTATTTTTGGATCCCAAAGAGGCGCCCAAGTTTAATAACTCCATCACCGTCTCTGGATCACTATACCGAACAGCATAGTGTAGCGAGGAGCTTTGAAAATAGTCCACATCATTGATATCCAAAATACTGTTGTCGCTTTGAAGTTTCTTGTGTAGCTTTCGGTAACATTGGGCCCAGTCTATTCCCGGAAATTTATCCTCATCGTAGTGTTTAAGCAGAGTCATCAGGATGGTTTTGGGTATTTTGATTTTTGGGTGATCTAGGAGTATCTGGAATATTTCGTAAAACCCATGCTCAGCAGCAATTTCAATGGGTTTTTTCGCGTTTTTCGCAGTTCCCAGGTTTGGATCAGCACCCTTGTCGATAAGATGCCTCACAACTTTCTTAAGACCGTTGTCGCAAGACATTTGCAGTAGGGTTGATGACCCGTCGTCGAAGTTGACAAGTTCAAATATGTCACCGTTTTTGAAATTGATGAAGCCCTTTTCGTTTCTGGTTTTTATGTGATTGAACAGTACGACATCGTCCTTATCATTGGGACTGACGAATTTCTCTGGCAGTATTCCATCGTACAAGTTCTCACTTAGGATTATATCCCTTGCAGTTTTACCTCTCGACTGATGTGAGTCAATGTCAACTGGTACTGGGCTTTCAACCAGTATCAGCTCGATCATGTCTCTGTACCCTTTCTTTGCCGCCCAAAGTATAGGAGACATGAACTTGCTATCCGCAGCGTTCACGTCTATCCCATTTTTGATGAGCAGCTTGGCACACTCCAAAAATTCCTCATGTTCTTCGTTTTTCCCAAACCTAATAAGAATATGCAACGAGTTGTTGCTTTGTTGCAAAGAATTGACATCTAATCCTTGGTCCAATAGAGCCTCCACAACTACTCTTAGCACTTTGCTGTTGGTTCTTTGAGCTGCGAAGTGAATAGCCTGCCATTGTACAGCGTTGAAATGCTGCAAGTCAGCGCCTAAGTCTATCAAAGTTCTCACGGTTTCTGCTTCTACTTGTTCTGAAGAACATGCTATTGACAGAATCGGTTTGTTGTAATCGATATACAGGTGAGTCAGAAGTTTGGTTTGGTTCTGGACGATACTTTGAATGTTCTCCCTGTCATTCTGCAAGACCAGCTCTAGCAACACAGACTCGGGGGTTGGACAAATGCTGTTGGTTCTTGTGAAGATGGGAGATCTGTCGCCTGGTAGTTTTGTGTACATTTCGGCAAACTGAAACAAATTTAGCTATTGTATTCATTTGTTGGAATAGACATCATAATAACAAGTTTTATTCATTTATCTATTTGAACAGGAAATAAAACCTCTTCTTTACAGAAGAATTATACAATATGTCCAAATTCAATATAACCTAAACTAAATCAGAAATAAGACAAGAAGGTACAAGGCGTGAAAAATTCACCTGTAACATTCCATTTTTCCACATTTTATATTGTTTCCGAGACAATCTGAACACAATTTTGAGATTGTAACATAGGTATCAATTATTCAAATTTCTATTTTTATAGATCTGGGATTCTTCTGAGTAGTCTGTTGTAGTAGTACTCAAAATAAATCCTAATCAGAATGTTGACACTATTCGAAGTCCATATTGATTATTTTTAATCATTCCACAGTTGAGTGTACAAATCGACGTAAACAAGTACTGTCCTCCTTTTGTTCAGTCATAGACGTTTTTTTCATAGTGATTTAAGTAGAGTGAGAAGTAAGGTACAGACAGAGATATCTACCTGTAGTAATATCATACTTAGAATCGGTGGGCTCCGTGTATATGTTTGAAGGAACTGATGTAACAGGTGGTAACATTGCCTGGGTTCTGAACTAAAACCGATTCTATATGTGAAGGATAGGGTATTTTTTTGTGTCTGGCTTCATAAAGAGATTACGTAATGGTGATTTAATTAGACATTTTGAGAATCATCCCTCAGAATAAATTCCAAGGATTGAAGTATTTTTGTAGATTTTTTCTACAGTTATTTTGTATTGTAGTTCTACCAGGCAAAGTCATAAAAGCACAAAATCAGAATAATAAAAAGCATACAAGCACAAAATATATAAGCATAACAATCAATAAAAGTATAAGAGCCGTTAAAAGCATAAAAAATAAGTAGATGCATAAAAACAGAAATAAATTGGACACAATGAGGAGATCGTCTTGGACATGTCTGGTTGCACTATGGTTACTGCTGGAGACTGCTGGAGTCCCGGATCTTGAAAATCAGAAGACTCTGTATTTTGTAATTTTTATATTGTATTATTTAAAATAATTGTTTTGGAAAGAATAAAAAATTTTAGAACATCTGATTTTTTTATACAGTGACAATTTATGTTCAATGGTGATTATTTAGTATTTTTGTTAATTATTCATTTCCAGGTTGGAGATGTTGAAAAGAGGTACAGTATTTCTAGAAATTTCTGTAGATGGCGTCCGAATACGAGATTTTAATTTGATAACCCCTTTCATCACTTATAAATGAATATCTTATAATTGAATGTCTATAAAAAACAAGAACCGACCTGCGCTCTTGGCTCGACAAATCAAGATCTAGTCGTTCCAACTGGGCACAGGTACCGCTTTCTTGCTCTCGATCAAGAAACGAGTAAGGAAACGAAACAAATCCAAACTAATTCCTATGAGTTTACCCTTAAAACAATTTCCGAGCCGCATGAGTAGTGACATTAGATTAAAATATCAATAATTGGTGGTATGGTTTGGCAACAAAGCAAGGTTCCGAGTTGCTTTGACCGGAATTTTGAATAACAAAATTAAATCTCCTGTCAAAATTTTACGTAGAAATAACAGAATTTTTGAAATCTTATGTTTCTCTACAGTGACAAGATTCAAAATAGTTAAGATAATATTATATTCGTAAGTACCTCACACAAATCCCAATTTGTACGCACAGATACATAAAAATCGATTTTGGACCGATTCTATTTTATTTACACGTACAGAATTATAATAAACCATTCAGTTGATGTATATTCTGGAGTCAATCTAACATAGAAAAGATATACTGTTTTCAAAGAGGTTATATTTTGATCAATAGAATTTCTACTATTTTCATATTTAAAGCCATTCCATTATTATTAAACGAGCCACAACGCATCAAGATCCATCTGAAATTTTCTGTAGTCATCAGAATCAACTATTGCCTTGTACATGTTGAGATCATTGGCATATGACATAAAACTAGTGTATCTGATTATGTTACACCAAGTCATTAATTACAAATTGAATAATAATAGACCAAGATGTGATCCTTGTGGTATTCCTGGCATAACCCTAATGGAACGTGATGTGAAATTCTTCAAGCGTACACTTTGTATTTTAACAAGCAGATAAGTTCCCATACATCGTGTCAGATCATCTAGAACCCAAAATCATCACTGGTGGTGATTTACTCGGTCAAAGGCCTTTGTAAAATCCAGATGAATTGCATCAACTTGGTATCCAGATTCACAGGCTGATTTTAGGTCATGCTGATAAATTAAACGATTTTCAGAAAATAATCGCATATCAAAATTTAAATCCATAATTATAAACAATGACGATATGTTCACAAATAAGGGTAATCCCTCAGTTTATAATTCAATGTATCACAGTAAGATTGGTTGTTAAGTTAAATTCTAAACGAGTATTTTCAACTTGTCAAAGACAAATTATTTGAGGAAGTGGTTAATTTCAAAATTAAACTCATGTGATGGTGCTTCGAGGTAATTAAAAAGTACCGAATTAAAATGGGTTGGCAAAAAGGAAATGTAATTTGTGAAAGCTATTTATGACAGTTTATGTGGTTTAAGGTAGCCCTTTTCAAAAACCTTCAACATATTGTACACATCTTTAGTAAATATTAATTTGAATGAATTGCAAGAAATGTTGTAAAGTAAAATTCTTATTGTAACGTAGAGTTGTTGGTGTAATGTCGTTCCCTTCAACGTCGGTTTTAATTCGGTATAGTGATATAATAGAATATAAATATGAAATTTCACACTAGATTTGGTACCGCATTTACAAAATAATTTTCGAAAACGGTAATTTCAAAAACTGATAGGCCGATCAATTAACATTGGGAGTTCAGAAAGTAGATACTTAAGGACATACTATAACAAGTAATGGGAAATTATTACTACCCGAGTGTGTTTTTGTATACGCAGGTAGAAATAACCGACTCGAGAACTGAATGTGGTTATTGAATAATACTGACAAAAAATGAATTGAACTTTTTCAAAAAATTGTTTCGACACTTGAACTGCTGTTAGTATACCGTGCTGTTTGTGTACACGAAAAAATCAGTTCGATAAAAAAAACAAATCAAAACATACTTCATTGTATTGTTCAAAATGAAATCTTGGGAAAAATGAATAACTGAAAAATGATAAAATGAAATTGAAAACTGATTGTCGGAAAGGATGAAAAGAATTGGGCCCAAGTACATCAGAAGCTGCTTCAGATCCGGAAACATCATATGAAGCAGTCTCACGAAAACCAGGCCACCAAACGTAGACTGCGAATTGAAAATTGCATTTACCGTACACCCTGTGAATGCAGCGGATCCTATACCGGTGAAACTAAGAGGTCATTGACGAACACAAAAGAAACACACAGCAAGGAGAAACTAGCAAATCGGGAATAGCAGAGCATGTTTGGACTCATCAACATAACATCAAGTGGTCCCAAGCTGAGATTATCCGTAGGGAGAAACACTAGTTTAAGAGAAAGTTCAAAGAAGCTGCTTATATTTTGTGCAACGACACATTCAGCTAGGAGAAACCGGCAAATCGGGAATAGCAGAGCATGTTTGGACGGAGATCATCCACAGAAAGGAATATTAGTTTCAGAGGAAGTTCAACGAAGCTGCATATATGTTGTGCAACGATGCATTCAGCCAAGCTAGCGTAGATATACGCAACATATGGAAACTTTAAATCAAGCGGAAAAACGGTCAACTCCCACTAAACCAGTGAAGCGGAGAGAGAGAGAGAGAGAAGGGAGAATAGGTGAAAGCGTTCAAATGACCTAAAATAGTCATCTCTAGTCAGCATCCGAAGGCGATTGTGGATACTAATAATTGAAACGTCTTGAAGTAACTTGGTTTGAAATCGCCTTCAATTTCCTATTTCATTTTCAATTGTTGTTTTAGTTGTTTTTATTTTATTGTAATTCCATTTCGCGGTTTATTGCTTAATATAATTTTTTTTTAGCTATTCATTTTAATTTTCAGTTTCATTTGTTATTTCAGAGATTTCCAGCCATATTATATCATATTAGACGATGGAAGTCCAAACTAGTAAAATTCACCATGAAACATTGTCAACCAATTTCAAACAAACGACGGTTTTGTTTTTGTCTAGCCACCTTGTATTTCTCAGATGAACTATCGATTTCAGATTTCCATCCAACCATTGAAATCACTTCCAGCAGACTTTTATGTAATAAGTCAATCATGTCGACAGGGCTACTAATGCAATTTTTATGGTATCTGGAATCAACTTTATTTCTTTACTTCATCCAATGAATTGATAGGCTTTCGTAAAATAAATTTTCTTCAATCATTTCATTCGCAGATAAGATAGTATGTAAGTTATTATTTCCAAACATATCTTGTGTGAATATAGGTATGGCCGTTGTATAAGGAATTCCTCTTTACATTAGTCACCTGCAACAGGAAAAATCCCATACTAATTATCATATGAATATTCATAATTTGAAAGAACATTATTTTTCATACATAGGAAAACTTAGGGACATTGTATTTAAAGCATTTGCAATTCAAAGTTGAATCATACCAAGACGCAAGTTTGATATCGTGTCCATATTTTCCGTGACTTGTGAGATATTAATCAAAATATTGATATTGCTTCACCGGACTCTCATTGCGGCTAGTAATAACAGACAAAACAGGCAGTTTACTAGTTGAATTCATTAATTTTTAACGATATTATGTCCACTTGAACCAATCGAATCATGAGGTCACACTTGAATAAATGAAAAGCACTTACTTATATTCGAATATTTGACTAGACATATTTCTGCATCGGTTGGTTGAATGTTCAAAAAATTTAAATTTCTGATTGCAATTGTCAGAGTGCAAAGAAACAATAATAGAGGAATGAACCCTTCCAAAGTAACAATATTCTTATTCAACTTGTTTAGTGATGATTTGTTCTCAAAGATTTTCCTGATTTGCATAAAACGCGTTTTCATTGTATTGTTTTGGGATTGTTGCCTTAATCTATTTGAGTGCTTAGCATCGTCAATGCTTATATTGTTAAATGTGAGACAAAGACAATACATTTAGTTCTGGAAGCCACCCAAATGCTATTTTCTACAGAAACAGTAGGGGAAATAATTCCCGTGTCACAGTGTTAGTTGCCATACTTCCCACCAGAAAGAGGTTGACCGATTTTGTTCGGTAGGTCTGAGAATAGGTTTCAGTCTGTTTTCCATACCTCAAGAGTAATATGGCATCAATTTTTACAGCCATTTTTGTAATTTAATCTTTGGTATTTCCGCCAGGCGTCTACCGGTGTCACTTCTCACTCAGTAAACAGCACGGAGTAGGGATGAGAACGGTCTCCTGTCTCTCTCACTCCCTTCACAGCTTTCGGCCACTCTTATTGTTTATACCTACATCGAGCGTAGATACAATTTGCGATGCCACCGAAGCTGTGAATTATCCAACAGAGTTTTTCAACTCATTGGATTTTCCAGGCATGCCACCGCATAATTTACACTGAAGGTTTGATTGCTCCGTAGTTTGAATCCACAACGGTTGTACAACAGCACGCGATCAGTCATTAAAACATTAATGGAAAACATTGACGAGTCAAGCATTTTAAATGGCAAGTTGCGATATGAAATTATGTAAATTACTACGAATCCCTATTATACCTACAGATGTGCCAAATAATTTCAAACGTGTGCAATTTCTGAATAGATTGGCATTTGCAATGACTATTGATCAGTCCCAAGGCCAAGCAATGTCCATTTGTGACTTGGATGTGCACATGTTTTTCACACGGACAATTATACATGGCATGCTCTCGAGTGGGCAAACCATCCAGTTTGTTTGTGTTTGCATAATTTACAATTGAAAGTTGGATCGATCCATAGTTTGAATCCACAACGGCTGTGCAACAAGTCGCGATCAGTCATTAAAAAATTAATGAAAAACGTTGTTAGAGCCAGCATTTTAAATGCTGGCTCCAACTACGAATCCCAATTATACCTCTTGAGTGGTCAAACCATCCAGTTTGTTTGTTTTAGCTGAAAATGGACTAACGAAAAATATTTTATTAAGGGATAACTATTATTTGTAAGTGTTACTGTCCTGATATTAATAATTCATGTGGCAGAACAACATTTGAAGGGTGAGCTAGTTATATTTGAATTTTAGATAGCGATTTAGTACGAATGAATTCTGAAAATTGAGGATTAATATCCAAAACATAAATTTCCCTAATGCTGAGTAAATTATTTCTTTTGATGCCATCTATTTCCTTCTATTGAAATAATTCATTTGGTTGAGAATATATTAATCAGTTATTAAATAAGATATGATGGATTATCAGATTATCACAATATTTTTTGACAGATAAAACAGTGTTGTTGAAGTCATTTGAATCATTTCATACATCTATGAAATTCAGTTCATATACTAGTTTTTCAGCGATAACATTTTTAGGTAAAGTTTATTTTCCAAGCCATTTGCACAGGGACAGGTGGAGTTCCGGAATAAAATTCGATACGTTTACATTACTAATGTTTTTGTTCGATGAAAGAATTGAATTTTCTGCATTTAATAATAGACGTACCAAAAAACTTCGAAAACTTATTTTAGAATAATTTTCATTTCAACGTCTCTCAGTTCTTCGTAAATTTTAACGAAAAATATTCGAGTGCAATTTATCCCCAAATATCAGACCTTCATTTCAATTCTCCTTTATCCATTATGTATGTCATACTATTTTCTGTTATCTATTTTCGATAGTGAATGTCTATTCCAACGACATAAACCGTCACTCGACAATATTTTCGATCAATATTTAATTTAGAATATGTATATTACGTGGCAATATTGAAGTAGGTCTAATAATCATGATTACTATAACACGGCAGATAATCACTACTTTGTAATCAACTAGCTGACGCTAATTCACAACAGTAGAAGGCACAAAACGATTAATTGTTATATGGTTTGTCCTTGTAGAGACTGCAAAGGGAGTTCTATTGAATTGATATCGATAATTTTTCTGTTTAAAAGAAAGGTACCGAGACCTTGGTCAAGAGTTTCCACCAATAACTACATGTGAAAGTTCTGTACATAATTTGCAACTAGTAAGTACATTTGGGTTATTAACTCCATATAGTCGTTCAACTCTAGCTGTGGGGGTACCAAAATCTATAGTATGATCCAGATCAAGATCAATAATATTAACATTTATTTCCACACACTAGAATTGTGATGTCATGAATTGAGAAGTGATG
This sequence comes from Leptinotarsa defecta, assembly GCA_015342085.1. Classification (NCBI taxonomy): domain Eukaryota; kingdom Metazoa; phylum Arthropoda; class Insecta; order Coleoptera; family Chrysomelidae; genus Leptinotarsa; species Leptinotarsa defecta. Next base: position 17,672 of record WOGO01001315.1, read on the forward strand.
GTAAAAACTACTAAGTTTGGGATTGACGGACGAAATCAGGTTGGACAAATGAATATCAATCAATATCAATATCAATGAATATCATTTTTAACTTTGAACTAAACTTATCAAAAATTGGCTTCCAGCAGGCGCTGCGAAATCTACTGATGATACACAAAATAATCTACAAAACGTTTATAGTATTCTTCGTTAACCACAAAAAAGTCCACAAGGCTATATTGCAATTATAATTAAATCACAATCACCGCTTTTTGTTCAAAATATAAAGTCAAAACCAAGAAGGAATTAAAAGATGATGACATTCGTATCATGATATCAATTCTGATCCAACTAAATAGTTTCATAATCAGGATTGATTGTGAGCACATACATTTATCTTAAAAACATTTGAATTAGGCCTTTCGTTCAGAAGTTACGACGGGTATAAAAATCTGTAGATTTCAAATATGTTTCAAGATAAAAACTCTACATTAAATTCCCTTGATATCTTTTTTGTAAACTGGAAATATAACTCAGCATGGATATCTCTTCTTCTCTTCTCAATCCACGAATATTAATTGCAAACGAATCTCCCAAAGACGGTCTGTTGCAAAATTAAGCTTCGACATCGACCGCCGTTAAGATCTGAACTTAAGAACAAAGTCAAAGAAAGTGTGTCCATCAATCCCCCACAATATGAACCACTATCAATTTGAGGTCAGATTGAAATGACTCATGTCTACTGAAATAATTCATATTTCTGTAGTTACATTCAACCCTTGAATTTTAGTATCACGTGCATTGTCCGTTGGCCTTTTGTCCAATTATTTTTCCATAAAAACTGACATATTCCAGTGCGCACCAAATCTAAGTAATATTTAGGCAATAGTTAGGCAATAGTTGCTTTTAAACGACT
>WOGO01001316.1:0-18566 GCA_015342085.1 Leptinotarsa defecta
AGCTGATTATATGCCCTGCTGCTTCTGTTGTTGTCAGTTCATTACCAAACCAAGTTTGAAGCTGATAATATGCCTTGTTGCTTCTGTCGTTGTTAGTTCGATACCCAGACAAGTTTAAAGCTAATAATTTGCCTTGTTGATTGCTTCTGTTGTTGTTAGTTCGATAACCAGGCAAGTTTGAAGCTGATTATATGCCTTGTCGCTACTGCTGTCGGTTCATTACCCAACCAAGTTTGAAGCTGATAATATGCCTTGTTGCTTCTGTTGCTGTTAGTTCCATACCCAGATAAGTTTGAAGCTGATTATATAACTTGTTGATTGCTTCTCTTGTTGTAAGTTCAATATCCAGGCAAGTTTGAAGCTGACTATATGCCTTGTCGCTTCTGTTGTTGTCAGTTTATTACCCATCTAAGTTTGAAGCTGATAATATGCCTTGTTGCTTCTGTCGTTGTTAGTTCGATACCAGACAAGTTTGAAGCTGATAATTTGCCTTGTTGGTTGCTTCTGTTGTTGTCAGTTTATTACCCATCCCAGATTGAAGCTGATAATATGCCTTGTTGCTTCTGTTGTTGTTAGTTCGATACTCAGCCAAGTTTGAAGCTGATTATATGCCTTGTTGCTTCTGTCGTTGTTAGTTCAATACCATACAAGTTTGAAGCTGATAATTTGCCTTGTTGGTTGTTTCTGTTGTTTTAGTTTGATACACATGCAAGTTTGAAGCTGATTATATGCTTTGTCGCTTCTGTTGTTGTCAGTTTATTACCCATCCAAGTTTGAAGCTGTTAATGTGCCCTGTTGCTCCTGTTGTTGTTGGTTCGATAGCCAGACAAGTTTGAAGCTAATTATATGCCTTGTTGGTTGCTTCTGTTGTTGTTAGTTCGATACCCAGGCAAGTTTCAAGCTGATTATTATATACCTTGTCGCTTCTTTTGTTGTCAGTTTATTACCCATACAAGTTTGAAGTTGATAATATGCCCTGTTGCTTCTGTTGTTAGATTATTACCCAGACAAGTTTGAAGCTGATAATATGTCCTGTTGCTACTGTTGTTGTCAGTTTATTACCCAGACAAGTTTGAAGTCAATAATATGCCCTGTTGCTTCTGTTGTTGTAAGTTCGATACCCAACCATGTTTGAAGCAGATTATATGCCTTGTCGCTTCTGTTGTTGTCAGTTCATTACCAAACCAAGTTTGAAGCTGATAACATGCCTTGTTGCTTCTATTGTTGTTTGTTCGATACCCAGCCATCTTTGAAGCTGATTATATGCCTTGTCGCTTCTGTTGTTGTCAGTTCATTACCCAACCAAGTTTGAAGCTGATAACATGCCTTGTTGCTTCTGTTGTCGTTAGTTCGATACCCAGCCAAATTTGAAGCTGATTATATGCTGATTTGCCAATATCTGTTAAATCTGTTGAAATGTGTTTTTCCGTTAACCACCTGTCGCCCTCCTAGGAAAGATAACTCTCAAAAAAGTTCCTACAACTTTCTCAAAATATTGTTTACTATATGTCTTTCAAAGTATTAACTTCATTAACTCATTTGGTTGTTGATTATAGTAATATATTTCAATTAGCATTTTTTATTCAATGCAACATGGAATCTCACATTTTCAGAGTAATCAAAGTGAAAATTCTCATAAACAGCTGTAAGTTTTACATAATGATGAAAAACAAAATTCGGATTAAAATTTTTTCGTTTTTTTTATTTTCTGAAAAAAATTGCAATAGTAGGTAATGTCTATTTTTTTTCACGCCATCAAAAAGTAGAAACTTCAACAATTTCACACCGAATTAAAAAAAAACTTATCTTTAACTTGAGAATTTTCGGTTGAAAATTAAATCAAAATGAAGGGCAAAAATTAATATTCCAAACCCAGGCTATTTGGGACATGGAAAGGTAAGTTATCATTAAATTTGAAAAACAAAATTGTGGAAGATACAAATTAACAACCAAAAATCGGTTACCTATTTGGGTTTTTCTCATAAATTTTGAGGTTATGTGAAGAAAGTTCGACTACAAAAGTTGTAGATCTTTTCATTGCCTTCAACTTTGCATCTATTTTTTCTATATATTTCTTAATGATAATACGAATTATGAAATTATGAGAAGCACAACATCATCTCAAGATCTTGATCTGGAGACCCTACGTTTTGTTCTATGCCAATGTCCTCTCTTTCATAGAATAAAATGTAGGGTCTCCAGAAGTTTTAATAAGTTGAAACAATCTCCAGAATACTTAGTTTTAACGGAAATCACGATAAACCATTTTTTATACCCTCAAAAACTCACTCCTTTTCGTTTCCTGACCTCAGGTTGTCCGTATTTTTTTTATTATTGTCATATTTTCTTCCTTTACCAATAAGTTTCACCCTACTACTATTTTCTTTCAATTTTTACCTGTTTCGAAGACTTCGGCGTCTATCTACGTTACCACTCTAAGTATTCCAAAGTTTCCCGTATTATTGATTTCCAATTTTATCTCCAAACCCTACCCATAGATGAAATTCCCCATAAACCCCCCCCATTCTGCCGTTCATAGGTCTTTAATAGCGATTTGGAATAATCATGCTCGAAATTTCCTCTATGAATCTCATTTGTAATATTTAACCTCTTGCGGAGAGGTTAACTCCAGACGACAAATTTAATATACTCACGTCATAAAGGATTGTTCGGAATGACAAATGACCCTGCATGTTGAAAGGAGCTCGGATATTAACACTCTCACGGAGTTTGATGATAAGTGGCTTTTCTCAGTTAGCGTTGATGTGGAAGCTGGGCATTAAGGAGTTTGATCATTAATCAGCTGAAGGCAATTATGTCTCCAGGAAACAAGGATGGGGTGGATAGCTTGCACTGGAAAATCGGAATGGTAAAAAATACTTCTTCAGGAAATGCGACGTATTTGTTGATTCTGCTACCCACAGCAAGAAGTTTCAATCCAATTACCTTAATTATAATGTCACAATTGCTGGAAAACAAAATTTCACGTTCAATAATACACTTAAATAAATGGTAAAAAAAAATTTGCAATGTAGTGTGCCGACCTGATGATCTTCTGTTTGATCCTTGAATCAGGCTGGATATTGTAACAGGTTATTCATTCTTTCTACAGAAAGTAGCGCACAGTTCAAAGTGGAGGTGATCGATCAAAATCAGAATTGAAACAAGATCGTCTCCACAATTTATACATGTATGAGGTATTGTGGTATATACTGATCGATGAGAGAATTGAGTACTCTATACAATGATGCCCAACTTATCAATATTTGCCTTTCGTCAGCTTATGACTATATGATGTTGTTTCGGACAATTTTTCTCCACGTTGTTTGGTTCGACGTTGGTTTACGAAATTTCGTTCCGGAGATTTTAGTTTCGAAAATAACTCCCGAAGTGGTCGATCTACAGTAATCCTGGACGAGGATCGGAGGATACTGATGGAGACTGACTCATCAGAAACGGCGCTTGAGATGACGGAATAACTGGGTGTTAGCTCCCATGCGGTTTTCGATGGTTTGAAACGTATTGGAAAGGTCACAAAGCTTGAAAAGTAGAAGTTTCACGATTTGAACGATCGACACTAATCGTCATTGTTTTTTCCGCTTTCGCGCAGCGATCCGATCCACTTTTGGATCGGATCGTTACGTGTGGTGAAAAGTGGATCTTCTACGACAGCAGGAGGCGTTCAGAAGACACCAAAGAGCTACGCAGGTACTTCTCAAAGGTGAAAACCCATCGATAAGTCACCATGGTTACTGTATGGTTTTCAGCGACTGTTTTAATCAACTGGGATAAATATTCACTGACTCAGAAAAATGGAAGAACTTTTGAAACAACCTAATATGTTTGGTAGTCATTAGAATTTATTGGAGATTCAACGATACATAGACATATTTCGAGGAGAATTAGCCATTCATTTTCAGTATGACCAGGAGGTCATACTCGAGGTCATATGAAGGAGGTCATTATGGGCTTATACTCGGATTTGTGATTTGTTAATGACAATTTTTCTTATAATCTGCTCCTCCTTGTCATACAGAAGATGAGTGGGTAATTCCGCTCGAAACATATTTATATATTGTCGAACCCCCCTCAATTTTGATATATATTGTAGAGACGACTTTGTTTTGATTCTGATTCATTCTGTCCAGTAAATCATCTCATCCTGTACTCATTTGTAGCCGGTGAAGCAAACATTACGGTGCGTAATACTGTAATGTTTTTCCTAGTAACATTTTTTGTTTTTCCAAGCAATGACTTTTCAGCTAGGGTAAGTTTGGAGTGAAAGGATTCATTGGACGCTTCACTGCAACCCACAAGGGTTTATTGCGGCACACATTTCTGAACTCAACCAAATGAAATCAACTTCTCAATGAAACTGATACATTCATTCTGTGATCGATCTTCCAGGTCAGTTGGTAACAATGTGGCTCCCTAGAACGCTAAAAATCTGATCGGGTTCGCGGCGAGGCAAACACAAAGTACATGCTCTGCTACCAGAGCCTGCATTTCCAAATGAAGAATGATTCAGATCAAGTTAATCTTCCTCAATCTGTTGAGAACCTTCAAGGTTTGTTCAAGAGTTGAAGAATTGAGAAGCTCCAGTTCTCGAATCGATGTTACAGAGTCTACTGTTGGAATTGTTTGAGCATCTCCTCTTTAAACTTAGCTCAAGTTCTTCCTCTTGATCCTTTGTTATAGGAAAAAAGTTAGAATCGTAGATCCTAACTGTAGGATCGTGTAGACCCACGTTCGGGGTTTTGGTTACTATTAGGAGTCCCACGAGTAGCTATGAAAAGAAAGTTCATCAAAGCAGAGCTTCGTATCATCCTGACATTTCACGAAAGGACACCTGGTATTTTGATGAATCCGTTGGTGACAATGGTACTGAGTGGAATAGGCGTCATACAGCCTTAGGATAAGGCGTCTTTCAGAAGGATTCTGCTCCAGGGGTGACACCTTACCTGGCAGGGATATTCAACGCCCCTCGCTGCAAGGCGGAGAATCATGGTAAGCAGGCTTTACTATTCGAATGATATAAAAGCTTCGTTGGAATATTCAGAAAACTGGTGGGAATGGGACAAGTTTTCCAAAAAGAACAAAACTTAGTATATACATTGCAGAATCACGTGAGATAATTCATAAATTGTTAAATATATCAACAGAAACATAGGCTCATAAAATAAAATAAACCATGGAAAGAAATTTCAGTTGTTAGTATCCACAATCGTTTTCGGGTGATGAATGCACTTATTCCTCTGAGAAATGACTATTTAAAGGTCATTCGAGTGCTTTCATCTATCCCCTCTTTCTTTTCTCCGCATCCCCGGTTTAGCGAAAGATGACCGTTTGGCGGGAGTTGACCGTTTTCCGCTTTATTGTGGGTTCTTCCATATGTTGCGTATCTCTACGCTAGCTAGGCTGATTGCGTCTTTGGAAAACATGTATGCAGCTTCTTGGAGTTTTCTCCTTAGCCAGTGTTTATTATTGAGCCCTAAATTACGTTCTATTAGAGGCTTGATGATTCCTTTTTTGGTGGATTTATGGTGGTTGGATTCGTGATTCAGATACTGTCCCGTGTGAGTGGGTTTTCGTTATGCAGATGTATTCCACTTAGTGTCGGTCTTCTTCAGTATTACGTCATTGTGAAAAGGTATCGAGTTCTGTATTCCCATGGTTCCATATTATGAAGGTGTCGTCAACGTATCTCAACCATTGGCAGTCCCTCATCTTGTGTAAAGAATTCGTCCTTCGATTGGAAATAACAGTCTCGTACAGAGCATCCTAGTAATTCCATGATTACTTCTAGAGGAAAGTTCTATCTTCCAGGTTTCCGTCTTCGGATAGATAACAAGAAAAAGATAATTTTAGTTTTGAATGAAATACCAACTGAGAATTTTGTTCCATAAATAGATTTTTAATGCTATATATCGAGTTCAAAATATTTTATCATTATTTGACAACTTTGATTTTTTACTGAAGCATTATTGTCATCATAATTTATCGAAAACTTCACCGAATCACAGAGCAAAAGCAGTAACTCATATCGAATCCGCTCTATAGGTTACTGAACATTTCCATCAAGTTGGCTAATGACTGACCGACGGCTTGTTAATGAAGTCACGTGTATTGCCAAGTTAACTGGAATATTGTGAATTTTGCATCATATAATGAGCGGTATTGCATCTCTTGCAATTGGATAGCATTAATTTGCAAGTTATTATGTAAATATTAATTACGGAATCCAGTGAGATAGTATATCGCGCTAATGGAAATAGTAGGCGCACATTAATCTAGTGGGTTTGACCTCTAAGGTCATTCAATCCCGAATGTAATCAAAAACGACGTAATTTGGTATATTTATTCCATATATTGAATGGTAGAAATTGATGGAAATATCATCAAATACTGAATAAATAGTTGAATACATTCACAGCTTGGCAAATCTAGCCTCTGAATATTGGATGTCCAGTAGATCAGTCGGCGGAGTTGATTAACATCGAGGAACTCGTGTAGTAACATCGTGTTAGTACGGTAAGTGAAAGAATTTTTCGGTGTGGTAAGTGGTGAGTTAATTCTTGTCTTTGAGGCAGTGAAAAACAAGGTTTCCGAAGGACAAAGCAGAGAAATTGTGAACAACGTCCTGAGATCCAAGGAAGTATAAATTGTTCTCTAGTGAAGATAAGAGGTACTAGTAATATCAAGTTAAATTGTAACGAAATATAAAAGTTGAGTCGATGCCCTTAGAAATTATGATTGAAAAAGTGTCTGAGTACGTGATAATAGTGAAATAATGATAATTCATCATAATAAAAAGTACAAATCACATAGAAATGATGGATAGGTGGAGTTCAGGAGTTGGAAGGCTTCAAAATCTTGAGGAATCATCAATAAGCTTTCGGAAACAAAGATCGATAGACGACCTTCTATCGTGTGTCACTAAATAATGCCAATAATGCAATCGAGGATCATGGAGAGTCAAGGGCTGTTGCGTAGACCTTCAACCGTGTGTGACATGAGGGTTTGCTGGCCAAACGGATCATTTTTCTGTAAAGCTCTCCAGCTTCTTGAAAAAACGTTCCCTCAAGTGGTCATCGATGGATATCTTTCGAAGCTGGTGTTCTCAGATATAATATTGTATCCAACCCTCTTTCTATTGTATATAAATGTCTTACTGGGAAAACCAAGAATCCAAGCCTAAAAAGATCACTGGTCCAGATGACATTCCAGCTTTTATCCTAAAAGATTGTGCACTTGTGCTTGCTCGTCCTTTATCTATACTAAGTAATATCTGCTTAAGATCGGCTACAATACCAAGGATCTGGAAATCATCAAAAGTCTGTTCCATCATCAAAGGAGATAGACGAGATATTTCAAATTATTGGCCTATCTCTATTATTTGCAACTTTGCAAAAAGTTTTTGAGATTCTGCTGGAGCGAATTATATATCGACATGTAAGTTGCAATATAAATATTAACCAACACGGTTTTATGAAAAATCTTTCAACGTCCACCAATCTTCTGACTGTAACCCAACATATTGCTGAATCTATTGACAATAGGGCTATATTCACACATGATTTTCTAAGGCCTTCGACAGGCTTGACCATGGCGTTCTACTAAACAAACTAGTAGCCTTTGGATTATCCCCATCCTTAATCGCACTCTTTCAGTCCTGTTTACGGGATCGAAAACAACATGTTTAGCTCAGTAGTTTCAAATCTACCGAATATAGTGCTTCTTCCGGTAGTCCACAAGGGTCAAATCTGGGACCGTTGCTCTTCAATACCTTCATTAATGATATTGCAGATGTTATAGATGTATATTTCCTAATGTATGCCGATGATCTAAAACCATACTGCCTCGTTTAGAACATAGATGATTGTGTGAATCTCTCAGCAAACGTAGGACGGGTTGTAGAATGGTGTTATCAAATAAACTTGTCGTTTAATCCAGATAAATGTAAGGGCATGTCCTACAGTTTAAAAACGAACATCTTGATCTTTGATTATTCAATAGAAAACGTTTCCCTGGTGAGACTAGAAACATTTACTGAACTTGGCGTCACATTTGACATTGCACTATTATTTAATATGCAAATCGATAATTCTGTAACCTCCTCCTGTCGTTTGTACGGATTAATTACACGTAACAGTAGTGATTTCAAAGAAAATTTGACCTTAAAAACTCTATTCTATGCTTTCATAAGATCAAAGTTAGGATACGCGTCAGTTGTGTGGAGCCCCTTTAATCAATATCATATAGATAGAATAGAAGCAATTCAACGACGATTTTCAAAACTGCTAAGCCTAAAAACTGATGGTATTTTCCTCCAATAGAAACAACCCACTCTGAATTGCTACAAAAGCATTACTTTTTCACTCTCGAGAAAAGGCGTGAGTAGTATAGTGTTGTACTAACCTACAAAATTATCAAAAGTATAGTTGAGTGCCCAACATTACTGGAAAAGTTTAATATTTGCATTCCTAGAATCTGTTCCAGACACCCGAGTACTTTCTATATAAAAACATCTCGCACAAATATTCTGGAGTATGCCCTGAAACTTTAATAAACATTTCAAATTTTGTCCCAAGGTAGACCTTTCAGTACTTGACATTTAAAAAAAAATATTAAAATCGATTTACAACTTCAAATTTTAGAGGGGTGTTTTCATTAAAAATGGGGCACACTGTATATCTATTTCACTTTTATTTATTAATTTTATTTATTGCAGACCAGCTGAATATAACGAAAGAATCGGCAGTTTTGAAAGCTGCCACCATTTGGGGTATTTTGAGAGGTTTAGAAACATTCTCTCAACTTCTTTATATAGGGGATGAACAGCTATCGGTAAGTTTTCAATATACAAAGCGTTCTAACAAAACTTGGCAGATCCTATAATCCAGAAAAGGACGTGTTTTCAAAAAATTCCAAACAACGTCCAAGAAACAAAGAAATGTTTCTGGCGTCAATGTTTTGGTTGGTTTCTCATTTATAGTGTTTGTATAATTTAAGTTTTCCTGGTGTTTGTGTGTTTCTATGGCTTGTTGATACATTCTTGTTGAATAATGATTGAACGTTGTTAGCTTCCCGGTATTTTTGAAAAGAATCTTGTGTTTCCCGTCGGACAATGCATATTCAGCCACTGCAGACTTCTCGGTCTGTCCCAATCAGCAACTCCGCTTGTGCTCGACTATAAGTGGATACCAATGCTCATTTTCGTCTGATCGATATAAACTTCACCGCAGTTACGTAGGATCCTGTAAACTCCCGCTAATTTGAGTGGATCTCTGCTGTCTTTTGCTGATTATTCGCGGATTATGATATATCTCGTGCTACGCATCCAAGGGAGAATAAGAGAAACACCAGTGAAGAACAATCCCAATCCGCGATACGCGTCCAAAAGAGAAGAAGAGGAACACCAGTAAAGAGCACCCCCAAGGCACTGTCTATCTGCCATACGTAGCAGGTGTCACAAACCGAATCGGAAACATTTTAAAGAAGAAGAAAATTATCACCGTCTTCAAACCAACGACAACAGAAGACAGCAGAGATCCACTCAAATCAGCGGGAGTTTACAGAATTCCATGTAACTGTGGTAAAGTTTATATCGGTCAGACGAAAAGGAGCATTGGTACCCGCCTAGTGGAGCATAAGCGGAGTTGCCGATTAGGACAGACCGGGAAGTCTACAGTCGCTGAATATGCACTGTCCAACGGGGAACACGAGATCTTTTTGGAAAATACTGAAAGGCTAGCAACGTCGAATCATTATTCAACAAGAATGTATTTAGAAGCCATAGAAATACATAAACACCAAGAGAACTTCAACAGAAAGGAAGAGAAAACATATCTACCAAAGATCTGGCACAAATCATTGAAAAGCGCCAAAACGAAGCCAAGTCACCCAAATCGCGCGTAAAGTACGTGCAAACCCGCCATTTGATACAGAAAGTGCGCGAAAAACCAGCACCCAGCACTATAAATGACATGGCAGAAGTGAGAGATTCAGTTTCAGTTGATACGTCAAGAAGAGTACGCCACTGAAGATGACTGCCACAGTTGCAGTTGAAACGTTTGGAGATTATCAGTGCCGTCTTAAGCATATTTCGCGCCGGAATGCGGGTGATCAGCCTGCGCCCCTGAAGTTGCAAAAAACGCAGTATAATTTCAATCTTTCATTTATTAATATCTCAAAACTCTATAAATCACAAACAAAAACATTCACACGTCTACTTTTTCTGGGACATGGACGAGTAGTTTATGTAAGTTCAGTTTCACATTCTAATTCATCGGCAATTAATTTTGAATCAGACACAATATTAATTTTTTGTAAAATGTTGTACCATAAAACAACTCTACATAAAAATTTGAATGACTTCAATTTACCCTTTAATGAATTTGCTATGTTTCGGGTGTCGCTATCATACTTGATGTTGCTAAAAATACAATATAAGGCATCTTAAATGTTATCCATATAAAAACATAAAGCTTTAAGTGCTTCAAATCTACTTTCCCAACGCTAATTCGAAAGATGCTTCAATGTTAAAGTAGGTATGTATTTCATAACATCCCAGCGAGATGTTGATGCTGCAAAAAATACATATATTTCTTGCACAATTGAGAAAGAGTTTATAAAGTCAACCGAATTTACGCCTAAAACCATAGTAATTCAGGAACTATTTCGCTGGAAAATACCATTGAACTTATAGTTTGTGTACCGTTTAGATAGACAAAACTGAAACTGTCAGGAATCAGGATCATGCTCACTATCAACATCGCAACTCAGTAGATAGTACCTAATTTTTTAAATTTACAGAAGTTAATTTTCGAAAGCCGTCGTCTCAACCAAATATTTCTTAGCTTGAAATAATAATTTTGGAATAGAATTTATTGCAGAAGAGCATTATTACCTCTAAATCAATAACATAGGAAAAATACTCATATATCTTCTTCTTTCTCTTTCATCATGTAATGGCCTCAGCTACTAAAGACTATAACGTGTTGACTGTGCATTCAATTGTCAGCTGTCAGCTTCGAGTGCTGTCCACTGCCTCTTCTTCTTCCATATTTTTTTTCAACATTGATTATTTGTAGAAAATTCTGTAGAAATTCCGTAGAAAATTCCGCTACAGTAATGGAATTCTGCTACGGTTGAAAACACTGGGAATGAGATTAGAGGTACCTAAATGAAATTCCCAATTTCTAGTTTTAGCGCCGCCCCCAGGACCAGGCGCTCGGGTGCAGCTGCACCCTTAAACCCCCGGGTAAAGACAACCTTGGAGATTGTAACCAGAAAAGATCACGGAAAAATCCGGAAACCAACGAAAATATTGAGAAAACTTCATTTTGTAATTCCAATACAATTTTTCTCATTTACAATAGAAGCACTGAAATGTTTTGATTGCATGTCCATTTTTGAGATTCGGGGAACGTCAAGTTTCGGTCAAAACGCCCTACAGAATATTAACAAATCTCATTGAAATTGAAGCTCAGAATCAACACAACTTCCGTCGTCGATTATCCCAGATTCACCCATCGAGGTTTGCTGTTGGACACTTCCAGGCACTTCATTCCCGTGAGAAAAATCCTTACCACTCTAGATGCGATGGCTTACAACAAGTTCAACGTTTTCCATTGGCACATTGTGGACGATCAAAGTTTCCCGTACGTCAGCGTCAAATATCCGGAGCTCAGGTAGGAAATTATATTTATATATTTAATTGTAACGACCTCGCTTTCAAACCGGTGCAATTTATAATAAAACACAATTCCAGTCCAAGGCTTTCAGTAACCGTCGTAACTTCTGAGCGACTTGTATAATATAAAGGAGAGGAGGACATTTGCATATACATGATCATCCTTGATTGGGTCGATGAAAGAATACACGGGCGTCATTATATATTAATTAAATGCACGATAAAATACATACTTTTATATAGCATCCTTTTCTTATACAAGGGAAACAGGGAGTCGAAACCTTCAATGAAATGTGAGTTTAAATGTTTTGTTCACGTTTGTACCCAATCTGTGTGAAGTTATAAAAACCCGCCCAGAAATCCAGTAGATAATTAGTTGCGCTGTACAACCCCAGGTAGGCAACCCGTCAAACGATATTGGAACTGTAAGTCGCCGCCGCAGTAGGGGATTTTTCTTTGATATCTCTTAGCTTCTCACAGAACTACAACTATAGGTTTATGTTCTGTGGTACACCCTCCAATAAGTCGAAATATGACTAAGATCACGGTAACGTGAATCGAATGTGAAATCCGCAAATATACTTCACTATATGTGAAATGTCGATTATAGGCGAACAATAAAAATAAGCTAGAAATGAAATGATAAAGATGATCGATAAAAAAATTTTAAAATTGTATAATCGGGAAAATTTCAAAAATACAAAAAAAAATCATGATGTTTCGATCATTAGTATTAACAATCGCCCTCGAGCAATAACTTTTAACGCTTTACGAGTAGATACCAACAAATATGAAATAGCTTGTTCCAGTTTCACATCATCATCTTTTTACATATTTCCTTGATTTTATTTTTTCCCTTTTCATTGTTTGAGCATAATTGTAATTCCCGTAGGAATTCTGTCATAAAAAGAACTGAATATTTTTCTCTTTATATCATTTCAGAAAAATTACCGGTTTCTCTCATTTTCATTCACTCCCGTTGCGTGTTGCATCAGAGTAAGGTTTTTCTGAAATTTTCAGTGACAAAGGAGCGTATTATCGCAAGCAAATATACTCCGTAGATGAAGTTCAGCAAATAATAGAGTACGCTAGGTTGAGAGGAATCAGAGTAATGCCAGAATTTGATACTCCAGGTGAGTAAATGTCTCGTGAATGTCTTGAATATGATTGTCATAATTCAAATAACATTTTGAACATTGTTGACCAAAAACCATTCACCGAAATCATTCCACTGAAAAATATTTCACCGAAGAACAATTCATTGATTTGAAAATCATTCGATGAACTATGTATCTTGTTGTGTAACTACAATAATTGATACAATCTAAGTACTTCAACTATTATTATTATGATGGCAGGACATACAAGATCTTGGGGAGTGGCTCACCCTGAAATACTAACAGCCTGTGAAGGTAACTTCACCGGTAAATTGGGACCAATTGATCCTTCGAAGGAAATCGTCTACGATTTCCTTGAAGGACTATTCGAAGAAATTCACGAAACTTTCCCGGAAGAATATGTGCATCTAGGAGGCGATGAAGTGGGTTTCGAATGTTGGTATGTATGTAATTTCAAATAATCTTCAATGGTCCACTGATATAATGGGATTTGTTCGTTTGTAACTGCTGAATAAAAATAAATGACGATCAAACCATTACACGATAGTTCAGTGTTCTCTGCATCACTTCCGTCAGACAAAAATCAGAATATTGAAGAAACAGCTCAATCACATTAACAGCTCAAGATCAGTTTGATCTTCCTGTTGAAGGTGATCACTAGGTGATCGAAACATGTGTCGAGGTGCCAAAATAACAGTTTGGTGTTGAGAAAAAACTTCAGTAATATTCATTTGTGGAAATTGTCGATTTACCACTATCCATAATAATGAAACAATCTCCACATTATTAACGTGTTTCGGTACAAAGTAGATTCCTCAGTCGAAATAATTCTATTTTAATTCTATTCTACAATACATTTTATAAAACCTAGAATACATTGTAATACACTGAATGTTTCAAAAGTCAAGTCACGTTGACATATTTCGAATCTTCTTCGACACCTGTTAATGAGGTACCAAAGAAATAAAACTCCAAGTTATAGTTGATTATTTCCATTCTGAAGTTAGAGGCAGTTAAGTTACATTATTAGAATAACCGTATAAGTGAAAATTACATATATCTCGTTTTATATTTTTTACAATTTCTTTGTCACTAGTATTGGATAAGAACTCGGCAACATCGTGAAACTTATTCATATTGTAATTTTCTTCTTCTTTTTGTATTCTTGTTGTTCTGACTGTGCGGACGACATTGCCAACTTCTTTTTGAGGTCGATTTGATGGTTGGTTCCGAAATTACGAAGCATTTCATATTAGGAAACAAAAATGTTATATTTGGAATTTTGTTAAAGAGATATTTGATTAGGTAGTACTAATCGGATAGTTATGTCGTATATTTATTCATGCATGTTTTATGCCTAACAACAATCACATACGTGTTGGAACGTGGTTTGAAAGGGGTTTGAGATCCAATGGTCACATTGGTCACAGTCATTGTTTAAACTTTAATTTTTCTTAGAAATCGTTTGCTCGTGGAACTGACGACTAAAAATGATTTTATCTTTTTATTTTTTTTAAGTTTAAAGGTCTATTATTAGCTTTCTGTGGAATTATCAATTAGGACGAACTAGTTTTCCCTTTCAACATCTGCGAAAATTCCTCCATTGCATTTTTTATTGTGAAAGGTGGAAATTCCCATGAAAGTCAATGGTTGGTCATTCAGTTGTGGGACTTACATTCACACTACTTTTCTTAAAGGAAAAGCAACTCGAATATAACAAAGTTCATGGCAAAAAACAACATTTCCGATTACTTTTCTTTGGAGAGCTATTACGTCCAGAAGGTTATCAACATGGTGGAGAATCTTGGATCGAAATCCATTGTGTGGGAGGAAGTTTTCTCCAACGGAGTCAAATTACCATCAGATACGATTGTGCACGTTTGGTTGAATTCTTCGACTGTGTCAGAGGTAAGTTGACTTTAAACAGTGAAAGAGCTAATTATGATCAATCAATGCAGTGCCACCATTAAAATCAGCACCACATGAGATTTTTTTATTAGTGAACCTACATGAAATTGGACTTTGCGGTTTGTTTTGTGATTCGCATTGGACCAAAAGTAACAGTAACAGTAGCAGTTAGGCAGCACCTGTCAAAATTGACATCATTTTCGACAAAACTGTCATTTCTCCACAGAATTTCGAAAAAGTCATCTGAAAAAGTTATTCCCTGTGCAATTTTATGAGCTCATACCAATTTTAATCAAACTAAGACAAAAATATATTCAAGTGACGTATTCACAAAAAATTGACAGTCATTTATTAAAATTCCGACAAAATATTGTGCGAAGAGATCCTATGCATTTTGCACAAGACCTACACTTTTAAAATTGACAACCGAAATGAGACTACTTAAATTTAAATGTCTGTGTTCTGTGAATGAGATTAATAGCACTGTACTTCTGTACGGTATTACTAGTTAGCCCATATCCATTTCTTACGGGTATCAAGGAAGACGAATCTAGCATGTCCTAGCTTGATCTGATTATGGATTGGAGACATATTCTCAGAGAATTTATTGTAGAAATTCAGTTCAATCTTTCTCATTTCATACTGCACATAATACACTCATATTGATGAGAATAATAGCGAAATTTGTTGTTTATCACTTATAGCCTTTATATTTTACAGGTAATTTCTACAGGAAAACCAGCCCTTCTGTCTGCTTGTTGGTACCTCGATGATCTAGACATGGGTGGCGATTGGCAAAAATACTACTCCTGCGAACCGAACAATTTTGCAAGAAACGGGACTCAGAGAAAACTTCTTCTAGGTGGAGAAGCTTGTATGTGGGCAGAGGTAGATCACACCAAAGAATATACCCCTTTTTTAGATCTTTAATTTTTAGCTGATAATATATTTTCAAAGCAATTTTCTACAGTTTCCCGACATTTTCCGTACTCCTCCTTAAATAAATCGCTTTTTGACGAAATTATTATATCAGGCTAGTTAGTTGTTGTTCTTTCTACTGATATCGAACACTTCCTTTTGTAAAATAAGTCATGTGTCTCAAATACAAATATGTAAAAAAGAAGGGATTACCTTTTTAGAGTTTGTGGTATAATCACTTATTAGCGAATCTCTGTATATTACACGAAATAATAATAATAATGAAAACAATAACATGCGTCTCGTATCCGATGTGGATGCTGCAGAACACCGATGAGCAGTACTGTCTTGATAAGAATACGAATGCCATTGATCGATAAAAAGTCACTAGTGATAGGTGCGAGCGGGAATCATCGCGAAAAACCCCAAGTTCCATGAGAAATCTTCTCGCTTATTCCAACAGCCTCCTTTTGCTGTGGACAATCCGCCGACCGCTGATCAGGTGGAATCCTTCTGGAAGGACATTTATGAACACCCGCAGCCACTTAGATACTCCAGTCCCTTTCTTTTCTGCATCTGACTATTAACATTATCCGTTGCAAGCAGAAATACTATAGGGTATAGCTGTGGCATCCCCGGAAACCGGAGACATAAGGTCACACATTTGTTTCATATAGAGAATCTCAAACCTCATCAGTCCTTGAGGATGGTGGAATAGTACACGCATGCTATCGGGATAGACAAATGTGCAACGCTACATTTCAAAAGAGGACGATGCGGGGATTAGGATGTGCAACTCGTAGATGGAAGATTCCTGTACCATATGAACGGTGAAACAACACCACTCACAAAAGGTATAATCAGTGAACGAAGTTACTGCTACGGATATGCTTGCCATTTCAGTCTGACTCCGCTCGTTTGAAGTAGTTAAGTAAACTCGGAAGGAGCTGTATCAATTCATCGTAAAGACCCGAAAGGAGTTTATATCCCAAATCGTCCGTTCCACGATTCCCGCGACAACAAGAAGGCCGTAGACTGTTAAGTTTGTAGTATCTACATGACAAAATGGTACTGAATGGAGCCTGTAAAGTCATCAGGAGTTTGGATCCCTTTCTATGTATGGTCCGCGATCAAGAGAGAGCAGGAATCGAAACTTATCTTTCTGGGCAGCTACCAGAGCGGCTGATAAACTTAATTTAGTTTTCAACACTTAACGAGGTGATCACAACTCTGTCACCAAGTTAGAACCCATTCAGCATAATGTTCACATGAAAACCAGAGATCACTTTACTCCTGCAGCAACAAAAGGATAAGGATGAGACCCCGGCTCATCAAAGCACGTGACCATCGCTTTCCTCAGGTCAAGTGGGCTGAATTCGGAAACGGGGGTGTTCAATACGGACCGCCAGGATGGTGTCTATAATATCTCAGTCTGTCGCAGCCACGTGATGGGTATAGAAGTTCCTGACCCAAGATGCTGCCCCTTCCGCGAGGCGCCTGAGACCCTAATACACTTGCTGTCAGCATATTCAGCATAGGCGATCTCAGACTACACCCATCGACATAGCGCGGCCCTAAGAGCGCTTTAATACCATCTACGGCAATTACGGAATTGACGAGACTGAGTTACCCTACACTTCGGGGGATATATGTTGTAGAAAATCAGAATTATTGAATTTATTTTTACTATGCATTCCCATTATTATTCGAACAACAGAGCAAGGCGATATTGCTCGTAGAGTTTTCAGCTGCCGGTATCGGGATTTTCTCTTCGAACTCCGCAAACTCTATCCAGACCACTCTGTTTAGATGATTGTTTTGAATATTGGAGTCCTTGGTGGAATGATGTCATCTCTATTCTCGAGTAGCAAAATCATGTCAGCCTACCTTAGGAAGACAGAAATCTTGGCCGGAAAAATGCAGAAACCTGTCGCTTTTGGCTCATTGTGCCTGCTTAGGGCACATAATTCTCGGGCCCATTGATCACTTACCTCACGGTGTGGGGAGTGGGCATTCTGGCGAGACTTCCCGAAGGTGACGGCGCTTCGGGTACTGGGTCCGACCAACCTACCCAACTTTTGCAAAAAAAATCAAAATGATAATAATAGTAACTTTTTCGTCCAACAGCTACCATTTACAGGACAATACACGAAATGTTTCTACACTATTAAACCAGATATCCTAGATGCCTCTGGAAGCCATGGGTCTCTTCAATCTTGGGATCAGGAAAAAGTCGCAGAAGGCAAACCTGGTGAATGCGGTGGCTGAGGCATGATGGCGGAGTTGTTTTTGGCCAAAAAACTACCAACAAGCAATGACAAGTGAGAAGGTGCATTATCGTGGTGCAAAAGCCATGCTTCTTTTTCCACAATACCGGGCGTTTTTTTCGTATTGCTTCTCGCAAGCGGTGCGTAACTTCAAGCTAATACTTCTTATTGACCCTACGACCATGTGGCAAAAACTCCTGATGCACTACGCCAGAAAATATTCAATCGAACTTGGCTCTCCTGGACTCCTCCATTGGAAAGATTGGACTTGGGTTTTGATGTCATAACCATATACCCATGATCCAGTTATGATCCTGAGCGATGATCATGTGACGGTTATTTTGGTCGAAATTCAGCAATTTCGGAACGAACTTCGCTGCCACACGCTTCTTGCCGAAAATTTCCGAATGATTTGCATGGCATATGAACCAACCGACACGCCGACATCTTCAGCTACTTCTCTATTAGTGATTCGACGATTCTTCATGACACTTTCATTCACTTTCTGAACATTTTCTTTGGTTGTCGATGTGCCGGGGCATCCAGAGCGAGCGTCGTCATTCATATATCTTCTCGACCTTCTGTAAAAAATTTGATGCAAATTCTTTGATCCACATTTATCGATAACAGAAAATCGCCGAACACGAAAACCACTTTTAA
>WOGO01001317.1:0-18566 GCA_015342085.1 Leptinotarsa defecta
AGTTGCCAAGGCTATCCAGCCAGGATAGTCATAATGCTACTACAGTTGGTGAAGCCCACACTGAAGCGGATCTGAGTCGGACCCAAACCCCACCTGGGTTTGCGCTAAAACAAAGTTCAACTATAATTTGAAGTCAATTAACAAGCAATGTCCAACTGCACTAAAGTGTAAGCACTAATGTGAGGTGATGCATTACGTGTATGGGTACTACAATCAGGTCATGATTGGCGAAGCACTGCATGCGCACAAGTATTAGGTCTGTCTAGATCACTACAGCTTCATATTGGATGCAATCAGGAATTTGGATAAAATCAGGAATTTGGATATGATTTGTATGTTAGATGGTGATATGTGTTTGAAAAAGATATCGTGGAAGGTAAGAAGCTGAATTGTTGTAGGAGGAATACTGAGAAAGGCATGAAGCGTTTGTATATTGTGAGAATTGTTAGGTTAGGCAAAGAATATATGTAGGAGAGTCTGTAGGTCTCCACATTCGCAGCGGTCGTCATCAACTATCTTAAGTTTGTGGAGATGTGCTTTATTAAGGGAATGAGTGCTCCTAATTCTGCACATATTGACGATTTCGTTACAAGAACAAGTAGCCAGATCCTTGGACCATGGAGTTTTGTAAGGTTGTTGTACGGAGGAAAAGTAAAGTTTGGCTTTGGATTGTCCGTCCCCGCTATATTTATTGATTCAGAATATCCAGATATTATGTTTCAATAATGCTTGAAACTCTCTACAGTTTGCCTGAGGCTGATTAAAGAGTGTATGGTTTCTTCCAATATTGGCTAAGGTATCGGCTGTATCGTTACCCTTGATGTTGGAATGACTAGGGATCCATGCCAAATGTATACTGTTTCCCTTTGTGACGGCTCTATATATCAGTTGTCTGGTACGCAATGAAAGGTAATCGCTGTTTGCAGATATGGTTAGCCGGGAAATTTTTGCCAAGGCGCTTTTTGAGTCGCTAAAGATGACTGCGTGTTTGATATCGTTGTAAAAATGTGGAACGCTTCACGATTTTGCGTGTCATCTTTGCGCAGGGGCTATGCTAATCTTCTCTGTATCGTTCCAATTTTAGTATATGTACCGCCGAAGCGAGTACAGTCTTCTTAACGGGAATGGTACATTAGAAATGTGTTCTCGAAAAATTTACAAAGTTAGCTTCAAAGGAGGCGTGACCACCGAACTGTATCTTGACGAATGTGTTAGTTTTATTCCGTTTTTATCAATTCACCACTAAATTTTTTCCTTTATTGATTATATAATATCAGTTATCTTATTTTTCTATATTCTTCAAATTACTTCCCAGCTGACGAATAGCCTCGTACTAAACTCGAATTTTCTGTGAATATTTTTCTTAATAACATCCTTTACACAGTTCAATAGAATAGTACCCATCCTATCCTATAATTCACAGTTTTAGACAAATTTCGAGATTCTGAGATATCCTGTTCAATAAAGTAAGTCACGATGTATTTAAATCTTCCTTTGTTAACCTGCAAGGCAGTGAATTGCAGTGTCACTATCTAAATCCGACATCACAACATACAGTAGGCTTTGATTTGGTCTTCAACTGTCATACGCGATTCAGTGGATCAAGATAGCTTCTCGTACAGACTGCTTGATTTCTACAGTGGCCACACATAAGGGATTTGTGAAATGTAACCTGTCGTTTCAATAGATACCATTGGCGTACGATATTGAATTCAAAAGAGAAAGACAGTAAAATATGAATATTCAAGAAAAAAAAATCCCAATTATTTTCAACGGAACTAAAATTAACTCACCAGAAAAATGATCTAACAAATTTTTGATGAATTTTGGTGAACAGAATTCATCATTGTAGGAAAGTTGAGGTCCTCTATATAAGTGGATTATATCCAAAGAAGAAAAAGATCCTGAAGCTAAGAACAAATAACATGTTTATAGAACCCAAGAGAAGAATCAGATCGCTGGTAATGAAGAGAAGGAATAGATCGTCAGCCTTCAAGAGAAAGTACTGACTCAACCAATGTACTGCAGATAAAACGAGAATATTTCAGAAGAAATGCTATTAATAATGTGCAGTCGAGCAGAAGGACAGTAAAGACACCCTGATACCAGTCAGAGAGCTACCATTGAGTCGATGAAAACATGTGAAGATGAGAAATCGATTGTAAAAGTGTATATATTCAAATGGCATATTCCTAATCCAGAAATGAAGTGCATTCATATCTGGGAGTAGATTAGGGACATGTATGAAGTCAAGAAGGCGTGTACAATGTTTCATCCTTCATCAGATGGAATGAAAATTCCAGGGACTGGGAATAAATAGGTGTTTTCATTTTTCCTGGCATCGATACTTATAACTCGAAGAGAGATGAAATTACCAGAAAATCCATAATGAGTTCGTCGGGAAATTATGAGAGCTGCTGAAAAAAATCAATGCGTAAGACAACGCCTCTAGATAACCAGTGACTGAACGAAAAAGCAGTTAAACAGTCGCTGTTGGTAGCGTTACTGTTTAACCGAAAAAAAACTCCGGTCATTTTAGTTTTGCGGAAGGCATATAAAAGCAATCAATTATAACTCAGATAATATGTCGCGTGAAAGAGGAAGAGAAATAGTAGTGAACTTCAATTCATGAGTAACATATTTATTCAAAGATCACATAGGCGTAGCAATTCTCCTTCAAGTTTTCTGAAATTCTATCAGAATAGTGTTGCTCACGACATTAAATGTATTACATCTCTAGGAAAGATTTGCAAACTGAAAGATAATAACTTTGGCCAAGGTATATGTAGGAAAAAAACATTTTATTCTGTTCGCCACTAGCTTACAAACTAATGAATAAAAAAAAATGACTGCCTGAATCAGCTTTATTATCACATTATTACAGTGATGATGAAAAATATAAACAATCCTAGCCTCGGAAGGCAGTTTTGTTGTAGTTGATAGTGAAACATATTTTTAGACATATCGTTATTTACTTTTGATGCACTGTTTGGAACCTTTGGTGTAATGATGGATATTACTGGAGTTTTTTCCCAACACCAAACCGTTATTTTAATACCTCGACGTGTTTAGATTATAAAATGATCATCTTCAAGAGGAAGATCAAACTAATCATACTTACGAAGCTATCTTTATTTATGCAATAGATACTTGTTCTAGGTACCTGCGCCTTGAGTGTCTTAAATTAATTTTACAATTTGCCTCATCTACTTGTCTTAAATTAATTCTACAATGTGTCCTTATGTAATAGTAAGGTCAATTGAATAATTGACATATTATAAGTAATATAAAAACTTGTCTAATTGATCTTGATGAACTGAAGTCTATGGAATGGTTTTGTTGCAAAATAGGATGGGCGACTGCTGATTTTTCAGGTTTTCCATATTATAATTGTGCTAAGTGTTTCTGATATCTCATTTCAATAGATCTTTTTATCTGTACATAATATTTTACATCACAGACCTTACATTTATTTTTTTTATTCCAGACTTTTCCGAATTCTCGACTTTATTTTTTGGACTTCCTAAAAGGCTCTGTAGTGCATGACTATTTTCAAAAACCACCTTCATACCTAGTTCCTTGAAAATCTTCGTGTATTGGTGTTATGGAATTGAGATATATTTATCTTGGTTTTTTTCCTTTTTATATGAAATGAATTCCAATGATTAATTTTTTTTAAGATATCGCTGGATATTTTTCTCAGCCTGTTCATTTTATTTAATGTGTCATTGTTACATGGTCGACCCCTAGAACATTTGTTCGAGTACCACCAAACCATCTTTAACCTTTACCGTTATGGTAGCCATCTTGTTTTCTGACAACGCAGCAAACCCCTTTATTTGATACCCGTATAATGGGGGGTGCGTAAAGAAATCAGTCTTGGGCGGTCTGCCATATTGAACTCGGATTGGATATTGGTCTCTCTCATTTGATACCATTATCATGGGAGTTCATAAAAAATAGTCCTTCATATTGGTCGGCCTGTAATATTGAATTGAATATTTTTATACAGAGTTTGTCAAAATAACAGAATCTATTATATCTCAATGGTTTTTGGGTGTATATTAGTGTATAACCTTCATCAGTCGCCTTCAGTTGCCTTCATCGGTTCTAGATCTCCGAAACACTTTACCGTCCAAAAGTAATTCTCTCAGAACAAGAAATGATGATATCGAAATTCGACAAAAGAAAAAATTGTAGGACCAATTGTTCATAAGATAATCACATGAGAATTGGGCAAAAATGATGTGGATCAAGTCAAGAAATCGGAGAAACCCAGATGAATTTGAAAAAAAGTCTTCGGGTTTGAATGTCGTGAATTTAATTCGCACAATATCGAACATTAGCAGAAGAGGTTGAGTCATGTTTGAAGATCATCAGTGTTATTATTAAATTGACTGGTGCCTCAGCTATATTTGTTTTCTTATAATAGTCAGTTAGTTTGGCGCATGTTTGGCAATAAATACAGTTGATCATCATCCGTTAAAAGTTCCATTTTCAGATGATTTAACAATAATCTTTGAACGGACTGGTTATCAGTCATATTAAGAAACGCTAGTTGAAGTTTCAGAAAATCACATATGTTTTTGCTAATTCTTGAACATTCACAACAAAGTAAACACGTGTGGATTTTGACAGCAAAAGATTTACGAACACAAGGACGAGATAGAGTGTACGGAATAATTCAATCCAGAGCGGTCAGGAGTATTGATTCTGCTAATGTTTTGCTCACGAAGAGTATTCAACAAGAACCTCAAGAATTTAGAATAATCCTCTTGTTGTCCTAACGAATGTATAGTGGACTTCAAAGACTCCAGAAAATCGGTTGGTTGGAAAGACGATACATTCTTACGAAACAGCAACTGCACGAACAATTCTTTGAGTTTGGTGAATAATTAAGAAACATTCTCGTTCTCGTTCATCGTTGAAACCTCGTTCTTGAAAAGAAGAATGTAACTGAGTATCAAATCTTAGAGAACAGACTGAATGGAAATAGGAATTTACGTAACAGGTCCAGATAATAATGATTTTTGGACGAGTAGACAAAACATTATTTTCCGGACCCGTTACGTAAATTACTATTTCCGTTCAGTATGTTCTCTGAGACTTGATATGAAAGTGAACAGATATTATTCACAGGAAAACTAGACAGCATATGGAGAAATAGATAGCCAAAACGACTTCTTGTTGAAAACTAATCTTTCTTATAAATATCTCCCCTTTCAACTATTCGAATGTATTACTGATCCATTTTTGAGATACACTTTGCTGGTACTAAATTTTGATTTGCTTCCATTTTGGCCATTTCACTGTGGATATGTATATGCATCTGAATTTGTATAGTAGGGAGGGTGGGTGTGAGCTCACAGCACTTAAGTCACATGTGACCCATTGGAGTCATTCTCCTAGGTCATCGTCCACCCTGTCCTTTCCAGGAAGGTGACGAGGTCACTTGGAGACATCTCCTTTATATCGGCTGGTGTAGGCCAAGATTCGCCGAACACACACTCTCTTATTGACGATAACTCCGGGCACTTGCTTAGGACATGCCTGACAGTCTCATCTTCCCGGTCACACATCCTGTATAGAGGTGTGTCCACTAGCCCTATATAATGGAGGTGTTGCCTTAGTTGACAGTGGCCAGTCAGAAATCCTACTGTTAAGCGTAGGTTTTTCCTGGTCATCGCCAGATATTTCTTCAGCGCCAGCTTCTCAGTATAGCTATATAGTTACAAAGCAAGTTGAGTGAAAGCTTGTGAAAATAGATTCAAAATGGACAAAAACTATATTCACAATTTCGTAAGACAATGAAGATTGTTCTGTCCACTTAATGTTCTAAAATTATCATTAGGAAGTGAACAAAAAGTTTCTCACCGCTAACTTGCATTCACTAGATAAGTAGAAATTGAAACCTCTGACGTGAAATGATTCAATAATCTCCTGATGATGCTAACTTGATTAGAGAAACGCTAGTCGAGAGAAAGTATTTTTGTTCTTGTGAGAAAAAGGTGTTTTCAATAGATTGCATTTACTAGTTACCTATTTTTTCTACTCAGCCAACTCAATGACCCACAATGGGTTTTCATTGTGGAATTGAAGGTCAATATTGTTAATTTGATGAAATTAACACATGAATCGTGCCTATCAAAATATTTTCAAACCTACTGAACCAACTGGCCGATAATTGATTGAAAACCATATCATAACTTAGTGATAAAATCAATCCACTGTAGATTTCCACACGTGTTTCGCTTCATCTTATAAAATCAGCTACTACATAAGGTCCAATAAGTTGAATATTTTTAGATATATTAACTATTTGAAAAGACCGGATATAATTGTTAATTTGCTGGCTTTTTCAATTTCAGATGTGAGATTTGAAACACAATCTTCTGGAAAGTATAGAAATTAAAAAATTTATTTCTACTGAATAATCTAATTGATTGAAATAACTCGCCTCTGCTGTTACCAGATATGTCCTTCCATAATAACTATTATATAGTTAATTTATTGACTCATTTTTACTAGGACTCAGTAAATTAAATATTATATTTGAAATTTTAAATTAATTCAGCCTAACCTACAATAAATCGTCTGCTAAGCCGTAGGTAGTAACTAATGCTATTAGAGTTTTAAATAGTTGTGAATTAGGTGTAATCCATCAAACCTGCTTGAGGACACTATTATATATTAGCTATATAGTATCTATGTATTGTATAGTTCATAGTGAAAATCTTACCGTAAACCAATTAGTATGATTTAATATTGAATATTACCGACCGTTTCCATTTTCATAATACCCTCTCTAACAACCAAAAACATTTCTCCGCCTTTGACAATCCTACTGCGAACAAGAAAATTCTAACGATGATTATTCATAAATAATTGACCCCACTATGTTTACAGTAATCGGATAACTTAGTGGCCCTAATGAACCAGGTACCCGATGTCTTGGAAACCCACGCATTGGCTGTCACTCTTGAGAGTCGCATGCTTACCGCCTAAGACTTTTCAGGGTATTTAATAGAACATTGCCATCGCTACCTCGTATTACGTTACCAACGGATGTTGATATATTTCGTGAGATTATATTTATGATGGAGCATCTATTAATTTATTAAGTTGGTATTTATCTTTCGCTACCCCCGCGGATAATACTCTCAGGGGTGCCACCCACGAACAAGCATTATGTAACATGTTCACTTAAATCATTCAATGATTAAGGCTGGCACATGTACGGAGCGTATCAAAAATTATCAGAATGATGGATGTGAAGTCTGAAATTGTAGAACATCATTCAATCCAGAGGTTCCCAAACTATTTTTGTGCAACTGTCATCAAAAGTGACATTTTTATTGGTTGTCAAGAGTATTAAAAGATGATGTATATAAAGTAGTGTGCTGAAAATATTTTCAACACTAGTGTTGAAAGTATTCTTAACACGATATTTTTCGACCAAACTGCAATAAAAAAAACATAATCATTAAATTTTCAAGAAAGTTTTATTATGAACATTATATTATTATTATTTATGAACAGTAATATGAAAAATACAATTAGAACAACTGCTGATATCAATACCTTGCGATGCTGAAGAGCCTTGTAATATATTTGAATTATCTGGGTTGACAATTTCATCGACATTAACATTCGATTCTTGAAGTGGAGAGGACGATGCTGTAACGCTGGAGCTAGCTGTCGTGATTATTCTTTCAGCAGTAGCCTTTTTATAAGAAATAGATTGATTGATGTGACTTTCAGCTATCTTCTGAAAAAGTGATCTGTATATTCCTTTGGATCCGGGAGCAATGGTAGAGGACATTTTTCTAAACATGTTTATACAAACTGGGTTGGCACTGCATTTATAATTTGAGTATTTCCGAAAAAAATGTTGATGATTGATAACAGAAGGGTGTATGCAACATATTTATGTATTCGTAATCTGAACAATCAATGATTTATACATTAATTCAATGCCTTCTATTAATAAATGGTACAGCTTTTCACGCCGGCAGGCTCCATATATTCCGAAAATAGTAGCAACTTTTATTATTAAATATTTTTCATCTTGCGCCTCATTTATAAACCTCTGGACTAATTCAAACGTAAGAGTTTTTGATTTTTTGGGCCTATAACTCTCATTTTTCCGCTTTAAGAATGCTATTACCTTGAAATATTAGCTTGTATTAATACCATTTTTAACGAGCGCACTCGAAGTGATAGCCATGTCACCTGACATGGCTACTTCACAGCAAATGCGATAACATGATAATAGTTAACTGACAAGAGATGTCGAAACGTGTTTCTGTAGAAATAATAAATTAACCTATTTCATTATTAAAATAGGACAATTGTACAAAAAAAACTTTGTATGATATTTGTGTTGAAAGTAAGGTTTATTTGTTCGTGAAAATCAACTCGCTACGCTCGTTTCGCAAACTTTCTCATTCACAAAATAAAACCTTACTCTCAACACTCATATCATAAATAGCTATTTTATCATAGACCACTATCAAAATTTTGCTGGTTTCAGTGGACCCTCTGCAACTACATTTTATTCATATTCCCAAAACTCGACAAAAAATCTGAAGATTGGATCTAACTATGAAAAATTGCATTGCGACTGCGTTCCAAATATGAATTGACAGTTTTCGGATAGAGAGTGACAATTTATTGGTTGATTAATCATCAGTGTTGTGAGCGGATGTCAAAAAAAGATGGTCGATCAAAAAAGTGATTCCATCCAACTTAACTTTTTTGACATCTACTCACAGCACAAAAAACCAATCAATTCTCACTTATTTTATTCGGAGAACTCCCCATCCGGTGTGGTGAAATAAAAAGAAAAATAGTATACTTTCTTGTGTTATTTATTCAAATTTGTAGTCATGACACTATTACTTAGTCGAAATGTAATTAAGGTTAAACGTTATTTCCGTAACTTCTGCACTATAATGACAATCACAAAAAAGTCATAATTTCAATGGGAGGAATGCGCTTGTTGATGGATTGGCAGCAAATTATTATCAATAATGGAATTCAGTTCTGGGCTTCAGGCATAACCGCAAGTCTCCCTGTTCTGTGATATTCAGTCTGCAAGTTTTTACATGGAACAATCGCTGAGCTTCTTAAAATATTTCTGACTACATTGATAGGTGAAGTCAAGCCAACATGTGAGTTCTTCACTATCGAAACCAGATAAATTTTCGTGGACATGTCGTTTTGTGTTGGTGTTGTCTCGGAAATCTTGGTTGTTTACAATGTTTCTTTTTTTCAAATATGTATCTAATATGTCTGATGGATTTAAAATAGTAATATTATCAACATGAAAAAACTACTTTTCGAGCCCTGAAGAAGAATTTAATTGAATTAGAAAACGTCGGCAAATAACAATTGTTTAAAAAAAATTGATCCTGTTACTCAACCAACCTTTTTTCAAAACATTTTAAAGACGCCGGCACCTAGAAATGGTAACTCTGTAAGTATGTTTTGTTTGATCTTCCTCTTGAAGATGATCACTTGGTGATCGAAACGGTTTAGTGTTGGGAATAAACTCCAGTAATATGTAGTTCTGGTGTTTGGGCTTGTTTTGCAATTAGAAAGCAAAAAAAAATCCTAATAAGTAGCATTACAGTATTGATGATATATTGGGTGAGGAAA
This sequence comes from Leptinotarsa defecta, assembly GCA_015342085.1. NCBI lineage: Eukaryota > Metazoa > Arthropoda > Insecta > Coleoptera > Chrysomelidae > Leptinotarsa > Leptinotarsa defecta. The sequence continues at coordinate 9,661 of WOGO01001317.1, forward strand.
AAATAAGGTTGTTATCTGTTGAAAGTTTTTGAATGGACTCCAAAAGCCAGTTTTGAGTAGTTTCTCATCACGTTATCCTTTGGGCTATATAACGAGTGAAATTTGGTATATTTGAAGAATGTAGGTATTATTCATTCCCCGTCACTTTCGAATTGTTGGGAAGATCATTTTCGCCAAAAAAACGTATGCGTCACATCTAATTTTCTACCTCTTTGGAAGATATTCATGATGCACGTTTCGACAGTCACTAATTGCAATCATTAAACCGTATAGATTCTATATTTTCGTTTTATTGAATGTTGATGTTATTTCTACTTCACTGATACTTCTGGTCCACCGTGTATATTTATATTCACGTTCATTACGGAGGTGTGTACAAATCGAGAGTGTTACACAAAAAGCGAATCTTAAGTGGAGAAACAAGTGAAAACGAAGGAACGATCTGTGTTTTATCTTAAATCTCGGTATGTGATACATTTCTGTATCACATACCGAGTCACATACTGACCAAAAATGCGTGGGTGTCTAACCAGTCCCAGTAATACCTGCTTTGAAACTTGAATTATTTAGTATCGCGCAGTGCGCGCTACTAATACACGATATTTTGGAGAGCTCTCTGAACACTTAAGCCATAAGGAGAATGTGTTGACTGCTTATACTAAATATTTTATCATTTCTGTTCCTGGTCCACAATACCCTTTTACCCGCTTGACACATTCACTAGGTTGACAACTTGAGATGAATATAGAGAGATATATGTACGAATGAATGTTGAAATATTGATAACGTTTTCCATTGTAAAACTAGTTATCTATTATTCATTATTGAACTAAGAGATGAGGACATAAGTGCAATACACGTGCACTTGTTTTACCAATGAAAAACAATATAAGAATAGATGTACGTAGACTGCTCAAAAATGAGATTTAAATTTCGCGGGCTACGTAAATTCGATTATCGATTTTTTAATTTTTCTTGTGTTGGTACACTCGTATCGAACATATGTTCACAGTACCAGCTGTTTAGCATGTTTAGTATGTTGGTAAGAGAAATTGAAGCTGAAAGTGTTTTTCCTATTCGGCGATTCTCTGCTATTGAAAAAAATGGATCAGAGAATTTGCAACAACCTTTGTGTAAACAATGGAATGGAGTGCACAAAACCACTCGAAATGTTTACGGTGGCATACAATGATTGTACTGTATCAGAAAAATGTTCACAAGTGGTACAAGCTTTTCACAGATAATTGAGAAAATGTGAATGACGATGCTCGCCCTGGACGCCCCAGCACATCAACAACCGATGATAATGTTGAGAAAGTAAGAAAATTGTTATGGAGAATCATCGAATGACTATTAGAGAAGTTGCTGAAGAAGTAGGTGTGTTTCATCTGAGTGGGACTATACTTTGAAGGGAACAACATTCAAACTGATGAATACATGAATATTTTTTGAGAAAAATTGAAAATAAAAATGAAAAAAACATGGCTCAGTTGAAACAAATTGATTTTGAACCTACAGAAATTTAAATGATTGATTCCAGCGTAGTCCAGCCCCTAGATGAATGGGAAACATTTTCAAGACTATCCGTCGTGGTACTAGCCGGGAAAGTAGGATGCATTTTACAGATACTACGATATGAACACATTGGGAAAGATGCCTGTTTGTAGGTTTCATTTCGAAATATTAATTTTCTTATACATGATTGGATCTTTCCTATAGATACAGCCATCAGACTTGTTTCGATATCTGGTGAAATTTACTACGAAAATATGGAAAACATCATCAATGGAATATCTTTATAACAAAAAAAGAATGAGAATGCTGATTAAAAAAAAATTACAATTTGAGGGATATGTTGCCGAAAAAATATCTAATAACATTGTAGTGGCTGTCTACGCTATGTTTCTGCTTTATATTGGAAAAAGCTTTCAGTAATATCTTTTATAATTTTGAAACCGTTCAATACCACTTATTGAAATAAATTATGTTGGGATTGGAGGAAACTTCACATCCGTTTGAATGTTACCCATTCAGAAAATGTCCTGAAGATAATGTCAATAGTTATATATATTTCTTCCATCATCAGACTCCCTCCTCCATGCTTGTATTCTGGAAGTTCTGACCTATACTCGTGAATGTATTTCATGATCAGTTTTTGTTTTGATATTGAAAATTCTAGTTATCTGATTCGAATAAAATAGAAAAGATATTCGCAGTGGGTCACAGTTGAACAAATTCACTATCTTCGTGAATTGAATTCATAAATTGCCAGTTAATATAAATAAAAAATGAAATAAAACAATGAATTGAAGTTAATGTCCAACTGTACAATGTGCAACTGTGACACTTTAGTAGGTAGTAAGAAATGAATTGTTTCAGTGATAGCTTTTAAATTTTTGCGTTTGATGAATTAGAATACGAATATACTTCACAGTAAAAGGTATTTCCAGTCACAGAAAGAAGAAAGAAAGGTATATTTTATGCATGTTCCAGTATTGCTGAATATTTTCTTGGAAGTGAAATGTCAATGAATGATTAGATAAACAATAACATCAACCATTGTTACAATAGTTTCCTCAATAGATTACCGCGGTGTCTTTGTTATTCAAATCTCAAACATTGATATTGCGATTCGTGCGAAAACTTATTCTTTTGTAATACTTTAAATATAGTATCTTAGTCATTCACGGTATTAGAATCTGAATGAACAGTCCTTCCATTTCGAAACTAGATATTTCGTGTAAATTTGAGTGTTGATGAATTTGGTAAGAACAATAAAAATGCTTTCAATCTTCCACGTAACATCCAGTGGATGTTATAGGTAGGTATAGGTAGGTAGGTAGGTAGGTCTAAAGTGAGTGGGTCTATTCGACCCTCCACCGCAACCCACAAGGATTTATTGTGGCTCACACCTATTCACACTCGGCCAAATAAACCCAGCTTCTTAACGAAGCCGATTAGTTTGTATGGTGAGTGGTCTTTCAGGTCAGATGGTGAGAGTACGGATCTGCCGAACTCTAAAAACCTGATTCGGTCCCCAGCGGGGCAGGCACAAAGTATATGCTCTGCTGTTTCATCATTTTCCAGACAGAGGCGACACACACACTGTCTTCCGACAGTCCTGCATGTGATGATTCAAATGACAGCGACCTGTAAGAAGGCCTGTTAGACATCGTAGTTCATCCCTACTGTCTTTGTATATAGTCTATATACAATGCTACTATAGTCCAACAACTGTTTGGTATCTAGCTTCGAAGAGTGAATGAACGCCTTGGAGTGCCAAACCTGGAAACCGGGAATAGTACTTTATAAGGCAGTTTGTAGTTGACAGTTGGAGGCATAAAGTCAGAGGCCAATTTCAGAATGCTGTGACTTCTAATGTCAGCCAACAGTCTTTGCACCCTGCATTGAATTGATTTGTACAGTTGGCAATGTGCACAAGTCTGTATGCAGTCCATCTAGTCTCTCTCTCCAGAAAAATGTGGGGAGGAGGTAGATCTAGAAGGATGTCCATGGCTGCTGACGGTGTGGTACTGATGGCACCACTGATAGCCAAACAAGCCTGTCTCTGTGAGCCAGAGCTTCGATTGGGCCGTTTTCATAAACCCAATGGATTTGTTTGGGACCTACACGCCAATTTTTACCACAAATCCTTCGACTTTTTCCAAGTGAGCGTTACAGGTGAGTCTTTCATCAAGGACAATGCCAATATATTTCACCTCCGTTCTAAATGGAATGACCACACCATTGAGAAAAAGTGGCGTAACGGTTTCTCCTCTTGGTGAAGAGGATTAACACAGTTTTGCTGGGGTTGACAGACATCTGCTGTCTCATGCACCAACTGTGAACAACGTCCAACGCGCTTTGGAGGACCAAGATGACAAGTCATCTGCATGAGCTTGCAGACCAACTTTTTTTCTGTCGAGGACATCAAGCAGACTATCCACCAGAAGCAACCACAGAAGAGGAGAGATAGTACCGCACCTTGAGAGCAGCTCCAGGTGACCCTGAACTTGATCCAGCCAGTTATGGTCTATTCTATACCCTTCCTAGCCAGAGACAATCCTATAGATTTAAGGGGTGCATTGTGAAATGATCCGTCATTATCAAGAAATACAGCAACCGCAATCTCCTTTGTGTTGATATGGATGGATAGAATTGCAATGAATAGTAATCTCCGTATGGAAAGGTTTGTGATGAATTGAAAACTCATATTTGTTGTTCATTCAACTGATTGTCATTGTTACTACATTTCACTTAATATTTTGATTCAGGAAATGGTGGTGCAGGAGGCAATGGAGATCAAATTCCCATAATTTCATATGAAAATGTGAATAACGGCGACGGCAGTTACAAATGGAGGTATGATACATTCATGGTTGATATCAATTTGAGTAACAAAAAGTTCAGAAACAGTTCAGTACTATAATTTTCCATACCAAAACAGATAACATTCTGGACAAAATAACAATGTCAATATTCGAGATGATCATACCAAAAAATATTTCACAAGTATTTTATGTTCCATATTTTACTTCAGTTACGAAACTGGGAACGGCATCAAAGCCCAGGAAGAGGGGGAACTCAAACCTGGAGGTGAAGAAGGGATTCAATCTGCAGTTGGGTCGTACTCTTACACTGCTCCCGATGGCTCAGAAATAAAAGTGGAATATACTGCTGACGAAAATGGATTCGTACCGGTAGGAGATCATCTTCCAACCTCACCACCAATACCCCCAGAAATATTGAAATCACTCGAACAAAATGCCGCAGAAGAAGCTGGCCAAAGAGTGGGAGGCAATGGTGGTGGAAATGGCGGTGGAAACGGTGGTGGAAACGGTGGTGGAAATGGATACCGATACTAAGTAAGTGAGTTGGTTTTTCAGAATTCAATTTAAGACAGGAATTCATGTTTCATTGTCACGTATCGACGCATAAACTCGATGTTTTCCATAGTGGAAAAGCTTCAAACACTTAAAAATCAACAATTCGTTGTTGCTTTCCGTCGATTGTGAGCTTGTAGCAAAACACGGGTATTTTTCTTTCGAGTTATTTTACGTTTACTCCTTTAACATATATTTTTATACATCCTTTATATATTTGTATGAAGGGTTGCTTGTCACAGCGATCCTCGGTATGCCTAAAAACCTCGCATCAATTGGAATGTACAGAAAAACCGCCACCGTTTTTATATCGGAAACTATTTTATTGAATGGCGCTCGCAGAGAGGGATTTGTTGAAACGAAGTAAAAGTCTGTGGTTTCATTATTACAAACGCATTATTCAGTTTGATATAATTTGCCTAGGGCCTGAAAGGTTAAATAATACTTGTATTGTGGCAGCCTGCATCTTATTTTAGGTAGGCAATGGTAAAGCCAGTAGTGTTCTATTGTGAGAATTAATTACATCTTATTTTAGCTGTATGTTCGCGAATAACCAACCATTATTGATGCCTGTATTGTTCACTCATTTCACTCCGACTCAGTAAAGAGAAGCAGTCTGATTTTCCCTGACCACCCACGAAAAACCCTGAGAGCAAAACCCGTTCCTTTACAAGCTCACGATTGGGTACCACAATCGTGGCTCCCACTACGACCAGAGCTTTCGTATACCCAAATACTCATATAGGATATATCCAACACGTTCCTTTGATATTTCACAGTCACAGCTATCTCAATCGGTATTTTTTTAGTCTGGGAGCTGTCTGACTTGTCCATTTAGTCCAAGTCTCCAGAAAATATGATAAACGAAATGAGCCTCTTGGGCTCATTGCGTTTATTCTTCCATCTTCTCATGACACCCATTCCATCAGTCTCGTTCCGTGTACTAGTTTGTACAGGTTCCGTGTTGGATGTTCGTCATATGCCTCTGGACGTAATTTCGTACTCCATGATTTTTTATCCTACATACAGATGCAATTATATTCAAACCCAATTTTTTTTCCAATTTTTGTAATATGACTTGCTACAAATGTAATTTACATGAACGTAGTCAAATAAAGTATGTCTATGTCTATGGTATGGTATGGTATAGATAAGGATAGCTTTGTAAGTATGATTGGTTTAATCTTCCTCTTGAAGATGATCACTTGGTGATCGAAACACGTGTCGAGGTGTTAAAATAACGATTTGGTGTTGGGAAAAAACTCCGGTAATATACCAATTTCGATGTTATGGATTTGACTTCAGTGATTTCTGGCCATTTTGAATATGCATCTATCAAAGTGTAGAGTATTTTTTCTAATACTGGTTCTGCAATCTCATCCGGGTATTTCTCTACTTTTCTTACACAGCCTGCATTCTTTAACCACCACTTTTTATCACCGGTGTAAATACAGCGGACTAAATCTTCTGAAAGTAGTGACTCGAGGAGTTATTAAAATTGCCTACCCAGGACAAGAGATGCCGATGACACAAAAAAAATGGCAGCCTAATTTGTTCTTGTTGATTTCAATCCTCATAAAAAATAATTCATTTTCAATATGAAAAAAAAAGTTCTAGTATCACCAAATTTTCATAAAACACTAACAACTGAATCTAGTTCATTTCCCATTGGAACATTTCGACTTTTCGAGGCGACATGGGGTGGCAATTCCCATCCCACGATTTAAATTTAACTTTCCAATCAAATTATTGGAATATCAAATCATCTGAAGTTCAGGCCAGTCTCAAGTCCCTACACTGTAGGTTGATGGACTGACACCTATCAAAAAACAATTACTCATCTGGCTAATACCACGAAGGGCGTTGGATTATATCTGACAGGTGTCAGTACAGGATTCTTCACTGAAGTTATTCCTGCATATGCTGTTGGCAATACAACTGCCGCAGTAGATTTTCAATCATTGGAACACACTTGCAGACCGGTTTCTGGCTGTTTGACTACTCGTCAGTGCAGGGTAGTGTCTATCATCAACATAAAGTCAATGATTTCCGATAATTGAAAATCGAATTCCTTTAGAGTATCATTACTCGAACTTGGCTGAAGCGGACAACAAACAACAGATATGTTATCGATCTGCCTGTGAAAGAGGTAACTCAGCGCATATCCGAAATTTGCCCATTTGGGCAAATTTTCGACTTTATGTTGATGATAGACACTACCTTGCTCTGACGAGTGGCCAAACAGCCCGAAACCGGCCTAGAAGGGTGTTTCAATAATTGAAAATCTGTTGCGGCAGTTGTATTGCCTACAGCATATGCAGGAATAACTTCAGTGAAGAATCGTGCACTGACGCCGGTCGGATATAATCCAACGCCCTTCGTGGTATTAACCAGGGGAGTAGTTGTTTTCTGATAGGTGTCAATCCATCAACCCACAGTGTAGAGAGTTGAGACTGGCATGAACAAATTGTTCTTTTAGAATATTTTAGATGATTTGATTTATAGCCAGTCTTAAAGTATGCGCACTGACTATATTTGAAATATTGGAATATTCCAAGTGATTCTTGTATGATTTCAAATTGAAAATTAAAACTGTCCAAAGGAACTAGAAATGTAGATTTAAACCCCTTTCACAAACAATTATTTTTGTATATGAAGAAAATGTTATAGCATTCCCATTTATCTATTTTCGTTCGAAAACTTTTTCCAAAAACCACTCAATGTTCATTACTGTATTGTCACGAAATATTTTTCTATGATTTGAAATATAAAATCATGGCTGCCCAAAGGAACCAGAGGGTAGGTATTGATTTTAACCCTCTTGACAATCATTTTTTTTTCTTCATGAACCTTTGGTATAGTAATGAATATTACTGGGATTTATTCCAACACCAAACCGTTATTTTTAACACCTCGACACTTGTTTCGATCACCAAGTGATCATCTTCAAGAGGAAGATTCAATCTCCCTCTTGAAGAGGCGTTGTCGAGGTGTTGAAAATAACGGTTTGGTGTTGGAACAAAACTCCAGTAATATTTATTTTCACCTAATGAAAAATTTCGACACAATTCAAAATCCAAGTTTATAATGAAATTTTTTTTCTAGCATGGAAATATTCTTTGGTATTCTTGTACAATTTGAAATGAAAAATGATATGTATATATAATATATAAAAATCATAGAATAAGCTTACAAAAATTGAATAAAATATGTATTTGAGAACTAAAAAAAACTCAATTCATATAATCGAAACAATTTTATCTGTTCGACCCTTTCTAAGTTTTAAAAGTCCTTCCGAATGTTGTTTAGCCGAAATTCTCATTAGAATGATGTGAATGATCTCGATGAGCTACTAATAATTGAAAATAATATCTTTTTAGTATTTGGAATCCCTAGATATTTTACAGTGAACAATTGTCAAGATATTTCCGCAGTTTTTTTCAACAAATATTTTTTGTGGAAAACAAAAGGACTTGCATTTAGCCGTTGTTCTTGGAGAAATATTTTTCCTTGTTGGAAAGAAAAGATGCAGATTTTAACTGGCTATCAAAGTCCCTTGAATCCTTCTCCATTCTGAAATTTTCATGACTACTTGTAATTTTCAAAATTTTTTATATTTTTGTAAATATTTATATCTTTTTGAAAATATCGTTTTTCAGTGACACTTCCATTCACAGAATTGGGAAATATAACTGGCCCTTCATGAATTTTGATATCAATCACTCTTTTGTAAGCCGCTTCCTACTTTTTCATTATTTCTGTTTATCTGGCATGGTGAAGATTTATACTACATTCTTTCAATCCTTGAAAATTCTGGTTATGGCTTACATTTCATTTGAATTCATGTTTTTAAAATTTTCTTTGTGATAGGTACAAGCCTTTTCTAGATGACGATACGTTTACAAATATTGCATTTGGCATTGACAAAACAGCATATTTTTGTACTTATGATGCACTGTTTGGAACCTTTGGTGTAGTAATGAATATTACTGGAGTTTTTTCCCAGCACCAAATCGTTATTTT
>WOGO01001318.1:0-18565 GCA_015342085.1 Leptinotarsa defecta
GATAACGCTTGAAACTTCTGCTTAAATCCTGGTAATTGGTGCTCTGTATGTCGATTTTTGCAAAACCCTTTTTATTATTCAAGCTTTTATTATTGTGTATATTGTTGTATTGGTTGATTTATCTTCTATTCTATACTTGTTATTATTATAGTTTTTATTGTATATTTTTGTAAGGTTGATCTGAAAAACAGCTTATGCTGATAATCCGCCTGTTCATCTAATTTATTTTTGATGAATAAAGTCGATTTATTATTATTATTATTATTATTATTTTTATTTGGTCGAGTGTGAATAGGTGTGAGCCACAATAAACCCTTGCGGGTTGTGGTGGAGGCTTGAACAGACCCACTCACTTTGGACCTCACCTAACCTAACCGTTGAACACAAATGGTGGATTTTTCTGACTTTGTTAGGTCTAAATTTTTTTCTTCTCAAAATCTCTCTCACTGATACTTTTTTGTTCTCAATTTTTTGGTATTCTATAAATGCTAGATCGAATAATTATCACTGAGAATCATTACTGAGAATGACTTCTAAACTTACCCAAAACGCCAATTTCAGTATCTCCATCACTTTCAGTTCCTGTATAACTTTCACTCGAGGGTTTTTCAAATGAACCATGATTCCTCAAACTCCTCGCAATGCCTTGGAAATATCTTTTGGGTGTCTGACGTCTTTCAAGGTGCAATTCTCCTTATAGAGCTACAGATCCAGTAGCGTGTATCAAATATCCCATGTATCTCAACAGGTCGAAATAAATGATAAAACAAACAAAGGAAGTATATGTGGTGTACCTCAAGGGTCGGTGTTGGGTCCTTTGTTAGTCACAATTTATATGAATAACATATATCTATGGATCTATTGGTCGAGTCATCAGTTTCGCCGATGATACTGTGGTAATCTATAAAGACACAAACTGGTACAATTTGAAAATTAAAATTGAAAGGAATTTTGCCAAAGTTAAAATATGGTTGGAATACATACTATTATTGGTGAATTTTAAAAAATGGTTCTACTTACCAATTGGTAGCCTAGAGATGTCTCTTCCAAACTATGATATAACCATACAAAATTCATTCGCAATAAGACCAGCAAATAAAATTAAATATTTGGGAATAATGTTGGATCGTTCTTTCAGATGGAAAACTCATTTGTTGAATTTTTGAATAAAAAAGAGCGAGTAATAGTCTATCACAGTATGGTAGATTCACATCTGAGCTACAGAATCATAGGTTGAGGAGGCGTTTAATGCAATACAGACCTTGCAAAATAAATTTTTGAAATCACTACCTAGCGTCACATCATAACAATTTTCCTAGAAACCTTCAATTTTTTGGAAAATAAAATACGGCTCATATTACTTGCTGATTGAAGGTGAAATAATTTTCAAAATAACTTGGGAGGTTTATGAGTTCATCTCTAACTAACCCTCTCCATAATATCAGTTTGCACTTTGATAATGCATTGAAATCAAGAACAATTGTTTTAAAGCAGTTTCAAGTATACAAAATTCAACAGTCAAAATCAAATCTCCAATCATACTGCCCTATCAACTTTTTATTAGCGTCAGAGAACTCTTGGACGTCAACTATCACATCTTGACTTTATGAGAAACGTCAAAAACAACAGACCTGTCAAAATTTTTGTGTATCCAAATGAAATGCTACTGTCACTTCCAGTGAAAACTTTCCTCTGGAAGAAATAATTTAACAATCATAAAGAAACATAAATTATTCCTCAACGAAGGTAACGTTACATTACATTTCCAGCCTATCGTCAAGAAGAATATCACTAATAACAGAACAACACCGACGTCAAAAACAACATCTTCTGTAACGAAAACAGTTCCCTCTCCTAGAATATCTAGTACAACTTCTCGTACTCCTTCAAGGACATCAAATAATACATCAGCGATGGGTGATAAGGTGAGACAAATCAATTCAGTTTGTTCAGATTTTATTCAGAACAGAATCTATATGAAATATATTGGGTGATAGTCAGCGTTACTTAGTTTAGATAATAATCTGTTTTATTCCTTTGATTTGTCTGTTCAGTTTATTGTTTGAGTTGAGAATTGAGCAGTTTCTGTTCATACTCTCATTAATTTAAATATATTGCCCGTCAAAATAGTTTACCATCTTTTCAAAGAAACATTAGTATGTATTTTGAAAGGAAAAAATTTCAGCATTGCCTACATACTAGCATTGCCCAATAATATTGCCTAACGATAGTCATACAATGGTCGTTTTTCCTTTCAAAATACATGTGCCTTTGTATTTTACAGTGCAAGACAGACTGACTGACTGACTTCCCATCTTTTCTATTCCTCTTCTCTTTGCTTCTGTCTTTATATCTTTTCTCTTTCTTGTTTTTCATTGTCTTTTTTCTATCTTCACTTTTTTTCTGTACTCTTTCCTCTCTTGCACTCCTGTTCTCTCTTTTCTTTTTCTTTCTTCACTCTCATCACTTTTATTTTTCCTTTGCCCTCTTTATTTCTCTTTCCCCTTTTCTCTTTCTCTTTTCTTCCCGCGTTCAACTCAACTTTTTTTTATTTCTACCACTTTTTTCTTCTCTTTTTTCACATCTTCTCTCTATTATTTTCTTTTTTCAGTGTTACTTCCCTCTTTTATCTTTACTCTTTCTTCTTTCTCCTTTTTTATTTTTCATTTCTGTTTGCTGTTTTCCCTTCTATCTCACTTCTTTTTCTTTTCTTTCCACTTTTTCTCTTCACTCTTTTCTCTGTCTTTTCTACTCCTTATTTCATATTTCTATTTCATTGTCGTTTCTAACTTTTTTTATCATTCTTTTTTTCTCTGCCCTTCTCTCTTTCTTCTTATATTTTCCTCTTTTCGCTCTCCCCTCCTATTTTTCCCGTTTTTCTTTTCTCTTCCATCTTTTTTTTCTCCCTCCTTTTTTCTCTTCTTTTTTTCAGAAGCATGAGCATAAAAAAATATTTTAGAATTAATTTATGATCGGGAAAATATAATGAAAAATGAAATGTCTCACAGTGAAATCTGAATTGCGGTCGAATTCTATTCCATTGTGAATCCGGTGCTCTCTTATTCTGGTAATCACCACTTATCTGCAATTGACCACGACTCTCATCTAAATCCTCCTAGCATCGCTTTCTGATTAACTTTCTATTTCTACAGGCAAAATCTTCAGCCAAGGCTCCTCTGAATACCCGCCCTTCTGCCAAGCAATCCGCTAAATCGCCAGTGGTCCGCGATGATTTAGCAGAATGTAATTTCTGCGGCCGCAGATTTGCAGCGGACCGGATCCAGAAGCACGAAGATATCTGCTCCAAGACGGGAAAGAAGAAGAGGAAAGCTTACGATGCCACAAAACACCGAGTACTCGGAACCGAGCTGGAGTCGTACGTCTTGAAACCTGGGAAGGCAAAACCGTCGCAGATCAGCAGTAAGGTGAGTAATGGAATAAGCTTCTTCCAAAGGTGAAGAGACCTACAAAAATTGAAATGCGCAAAAAAACACAAGCTGTGACCATATTATTTAAGTAAATCGGGATGAATATACGATAAAAGTAATCAGTTATACAATAAAAAGACAGAAGACAATAGAAAGTGGTAGAGAATAACGACAGAATGCAGAAAAACTCGAGATTGTTGAAATGCAAGCTTTTCAACTTTCAAAACTCAAAATTATATACTTAATGGTTACTTCTCCTACATCTTCACGATTGTCCAAACTGTGCGTGTCCTGGGAGGAATAATGACCTAATAAATTATTTCAAGCATTTCATTTGTCATGTCTTTAACCCAATTCTGGAAAATGCGCCGCAAGTGTGAGTATTGACGCGAACATCATAGATAGTAGTGAGTTTCCATTGCATGTAAATTCAAGAAATTGTCGGTCGTACGTAGTTCGAAGCGATTTAGCCTCAATTACAAAGTTTTACTAATATTTCCAGTAACTGTTACATTATTGGAATTGACCAATGAATCTCTGCTTTTTATACTTACTCAATATTTTGTATTCATGATTAAAAAATATCGTTGGTTTCTTGAGGTATATTATCATCTCATCAAAAAATTAAAAATACATTACTCAAGTTCTCTGAGTTTTACTTGTAACGTGATTGGATTTCCGGAAAAAATCATGAAAAAAAGACATGAAAGAAACATGAAAGAAGACACGGCAAAGAAATCTAATAAAATTTGCCAAAATTTTACTTACACCAGAACTGAAACTGAAGCTGAAATGGTACCCCAACCCTATATTGACAGCTATCGTCGATCCTTCTAATCTCCAACGTCTGAACAATTGACTAGTGACGTACTATAAAATTCCTCCGGCAGAAGGACATTTGAGAGCAGATAGTTGTTGGTTCACAGATACATTAAAAACACCTTCCGTTTCCGGTGCAGGTGTTTTCAGTAATCAACTTGCCTAGGAACCTATACGACTATATTCCAAGCGGAAATTTACGCTATTGAATTGTATGCAGAGAGATTGGCAGGATCTAACCTCATACACAAGTCAATAGAAATATTCTCGGGCAGTCAAACGACGTTGGAAGCTCTTACAAAGGAGGGTGCTGCAAGCAGCTTCATTGAACCAAAACCTGACATTGGCATCGCTTTAAGCTTTGTCACACAAACATTGAACACCTAGATAGTAAGAAGATTTACGGACTTCTGGCAGACTCTTCTGGGCGTTTATTCTTCCTTCGAAGCTTGATAACAAACAGTAGGGAGGGAGGAGCTACGATGTCTACGATCATCATCATATGCAGGACTGTCGGAAAATGGTGTGTGTCGCCGCTGTTTAGGAAATGATGAAACATCAGAGCATATACTTTGTGCCTGCCCCGCTGGGGACCTTATCAGGTTCTTACAGTTCGGCAGAGCCGAACTCTCACCATCTGACCCGAAAGACCACTCACCATACAAACTAATCGGCTTCGTTAAGAAGCTGGGTTTATTTGGTCGAGTTTGCATAGTTTGATCCCCAATAAACCCTTGCGAGTTGTGATGAAGGGTCGAATAGATCCACTTACTTCAGAGCTAACCTAACCTAATCATCAAATTCGCCGTTACCAGCCAAGAAAGCAGCCTAAACCAATTTTTTGATTCAGTAAGCGGTTTCTAATCAGTCGAGCTGCTGGAAAATAAAATTTCGCGAAAATAAAATAGATGAGTATTATTCCGATCATTCACAGAAGAACTCAATCTAAGAGTCATCGGTAGACAGGCATCATCAGGACCGAGTAGAAAGTACTTCTGAGAAAAATAATAAGTTATCTTCGAAACCTTGATGTGATTTGATGTTCTAGTGGACTCTTTAAATTGCTTCCTGATGAAATATAAAATTCAATTAGTTGAAAATTTCATGTTTCATAAAAGTGTTCAATTTCAAAATAGGTCACACTATATAATTTTTTTCCTGTTTCAAATATGGAACTGATGTGAAACTCCTTTTCGAAATAAGTTATGTCACAGCGTTACGTCAAGGTCTTGGGAAAAATCTAATTCGTTTGTTCTTTACAGTCTTCGAAACAACCCCCCAAAAAAGACTGGCGACGCACCCACGAGGAATTTATCGCTGCCATCCGATCGGCCAAGGAGGCCCAAGCCCACCTTGCAAAAGGTGGGAAACTGTCGGACTTGCCTCCCCCTCCCCCTTCCAGCAACCCCGACTACGTGCAGTGCCCCCACTGCGGCAGGAGATTCAACGCAGCTGCGGCTGAGAGGCACATCCCCAAATGTTCGTCCTACCAGTTCAACAAGCCCAAGCCAGGGGCGCCTCCCAAAGGGCGGCCCGCTAACAGGAAATAATTACGCTGACTGTGAATTTTATATTATATTTTTATACTGCAATATCCCTCTGGAGGCGCTGATTTAATTTTATTAATATTTTTTAGTTTTATTATATTATTGTTATTATATTCCAATTAAATCGGTAACATAAATATTGTATGTATTGTCTATCCCTTTCCACCCACTCAGTAGTCCACATTTCTTAATCTGACCTAATCTCTTTGCCCCTACTGTCATATTCAAACTTTTCGGATGAAAAAAAAGCAATAAATATTTCTCAATTCCACCCTTATTCACCAAAAGTTATTTAATCCAATTACCTCTCATGAACGTCATTTGGTGGTTCAAAATTCATCTCTCAATTCATATTTTTAAGATTTAGTCTTCTGGTGAGATCTGTGATATGGCTCTTCCTTTGATTTGCAAAACATCTACCTCTTTCATGATTTGATTCGAAATAATTTAAGTTTTGGATAAAAAAACATATAGAATTTTATTCACTCATCTCCTTTATCTGATATAATCTCATGATCTTAATTTTTTATGGAAAATTACCATCTCTGTCTAAATTATAACCACATCTCTCAGCAGTAGAATATTTGATTGCTTCTTTTCAACAACGTCCGTGGTATAAAAGAGATATTGAACATTACTTTATTCAGCTTGGATCTTGATGAGCAATTTTGTCAGACATGGGTTTCTCAAAATAATATAAATTCTGATATCATCATATTGACTCACCTGAAAGAAATTACATCTTCTTGGCGCTCCAATCGGTTGAGGTTATGTAGAGAAAACCTTTCAGGTCATAGTACTGAAGGTAAATTGTAGATGTTCAAATAATCATCGTTCATACATAAGTAGCATTTTACTCCAATGAAATAATGAAAATAATCTATTTTTCTAATCGATGTATTTTGACCCAACTACGAAACATAATTTTTATGTAAATCAAACACTAGTATGATCTTTTTGATTTTATTCAGTCTCAAAGTTTCTTCGAAGTAGGATGTTGCAAATTCTTCAACCTGATGATTTTAAATATGATTCATATCATAGTACCAAATTTTGGCGTATAGAAAAATCTAGACACGCCTCAACTTTGAACATCGAGTCGAAATAAAAATGTTGTTGTATTTTGCAAAGAATAACCTGATTTAATCAGAATACGGTTCCGTTTGATAATGTTCGATGATAATGGTGTTAAAAGGCAATAATTTTGGTCCGAATAACATCGGTTGTTAGAAATCCTACTTTAGGATATGCAGCATATGCAGTATAGACATTCTGTACAGCTAACTTAAGAAAGGTTTACGAAAATTAATGCTAGAGACCTCTAGTGGATAAAAGACATTCCTCTCATTATTGATCTATATTACTCAGCCGCATAGTGCCATCTGGGACAGAATATAATAACCCTGCACTTGACAATTCGATTCATCTTCGTGTCCTTTCATTGCTTTGAGTATTTCCTTTCTTTGCAAGATCATTTTTGAAAATAGATGTAAGCAAACAGATGGCATCCACTTCCACTAGAAAAAAATTAGGCAGGAAAAATGTGTTTCGAATAGAATATACGTATACTCATAACCTCTGGATGTAAAATTGAGAAAGAGAAATTGATTATGATTATTGTAATATTTCTGACGTTGATAATTTTGAAGACGCACGTTTTTGACTGAAAAAAACTACTGCATATAGTTGTTTTCTTCACTATTCCTTTCTAGAATTTCATGATGTCATTCAACAAGTATTATATACTGTTGATAGAATTATGGACAATAAAACGTAATATAGTAATCGAGACTTTAATGAAAAGAATAAATAATTCGAATCGAATGAAATTTTTAAGAAAATATTGATCTTGTTACTTAACCAACCTATTTTCAGAAAAATTATTTGATCACTAAACTAGTTAACTGATCATAGTTCAAAGGAAAGATTACCTTTGATCTACTGTAGTTTTCAATGTTTCTGATAGTTCTGTATATGAGATAGTTCAAAACGGAATTGAATTGGGTATAATGATGAGGTAGCGGTTATTTGGGATTTATAATGAAGACGTTCAGAAATCGGAGTGAGCTGTTATTTTCAACTTCAATTAGGAATTCTAGGAGAGTTGATGTTTTAAGGAAGGTATGGAAACTTTCATATGCTATCAGCAATTCGTTGTAGAGTAAACGAATCGAAATTATCAAAACAAGTTTCGATGAATTATCATATCTGATAAGTACTGTTTCTCTTCATGGCTGGAAACCCTCATTATGGAAAATGTAAAAAAAAGTCTCAAACAATAAATTGATATCCCAAAACAGTCCCTCTGAAATATGTCGAAACAATTCAAGAATGAGACACATTCCGAAAAGACTATTGCTTTCTTTCTCAGTCATCTTCTGCTATTAATTTCTATTGTTTCTCCAAATACTGCATTATTCGCCAATTTCCACTGTTTTATAATTATCAGCTGTGATTCACTGCATATTTTAATAGTGAGATAACCATTCAATTATCACTCTGAAGTTGCTGTAAATTACCCAATGTCTTCAATGCCATAGGATTCACATCCTTCCATCATAAACATAAAGTTTCCTAAATCTACAGAAACAGGTGAGCAATATAAATGAAATATCAGTTTCAAACTACGTTTTATTTCAAAATTTTGATTCACAAAGATATTCTTCCATAACCATACAATATCATCCACCCCATTCAGAAACGCCTACAAATAAAAAACTCTGTCAAACATTCCTCTATTCCTTGAAAGTTGTCGAACCCTGTATAGCGCGTGTCACTTTTCGCCGTTTCTCCGTTGGGTTGGGATTATCGTAATCCATCTGCTGATTCAGTTTTATCCTCTTTCCCTGTCACATTATACCCTATATCGTGATATCGAACTGGATACGTTAATTGGTTTCCTTTATCCCACGAATACAGTTCCTGGAAAAATAGTATTCAGCACTAAATTGAATTACGTGAAGTTTTTCAGAAGAAACAGGATAAGGATAAATTAAATAATGCCGTGAAGTGAGTTTGGACAAGTTGCAAGGAAAAATAAAGATAAACTTTGTTGGTTCAGTTTTGAGAAATGTGCAGGTAAATAAATTTATGAATGTAGCCGTTACTACGTGGTAGGAGATCATACTGAAAAGAGAAATGAAAATTTCTATGTTTTTTACCACTTATAAAAGTGGTAAAAAACAGAACTTTTCATTTCTCTTTTCATCGTGCAGATATATGTTTGCTAAATATACAAGCAGGCGTTGATGTCAGCTGCCAGAAAACTGTTCTTTAATTTCTGAATAATTCTGTATCTGTAGAGTAGGGAGGGTGAGTGTAGGCCCACAGTACTTAGGCCTCCCAAGGAGTTGTCCTCCTAAGTCATAGTCCATCCTGTCCTTTCCAGGAAGGTGGACAGGTCTCTAGGAGACATCTCCTCTATATCGGCAGGTGTAGGCCAAGACTCGCCGAACACACACTCTCTTATTGACTACAACTCCGGATATTCGCATGGGACATGCCTAACAGTTTCATCTTCCTGTTCACACATTCTGCATAGAGGTGTGTCCACTAACCCTATATTGAAAAGATGTTTCCTTAGTTGACAGTGGCCAGTCAGATATCCTACTGTTAAGCGTAGATTTTTTCTGATCATCGCCAGATATTTCTTCGGCGCCACCTTCCCAGGGTCGCCCAGGGTGATTCTGGTAGGAGTGCATCCTTTGATTTCATCCCATCTTTTTGAGAATTGAGCATGGGTTGTTACATGTGGCTAGTTCCGCAATTGTCGAAGTCATCAGGCCGTAGGTGCCACTGGGTCTTAAAACTCTTAGTCCAGCCGTTTTCCTGGCTAAAGAGTCGGCAATGCGATTACTTACTTTACTCCTGTCGTGCCCTATAATTCACCTCAGAATAACGTTATTATCTACCGATGCTTTTTCTGAATAGTTATCCAAATGACAAAAAAGTAATTAGTCTAATGCAATATTGATATTTTTCCTTTCGAATTTATTATTTCAGTGCCTTCATCGATATCAATTTTGTTGAATGGTTAGAGTGTAAATAATACTTCACAAATTACCCAACACATTCTTAAAATCTTGAGCCAACTGAAGAGTGTAGTTATACTCAGACTTGTGATCCAATCTTCGATCAGTTGGGAAGGGGCTAGTGGGCTAGTTGGGAATTATATTCAATTCTTTCTCAGGGCTCTTAGAGAAATTATCAATGACTGTTTTTTCCTTCCACTATATATTTTCACTTTCAATAAGGGGAATTGACTTCAAATTGGTGAAACGAAAAGAAATCTGAGTTTATCTAAAGTGAAGTTTTCCTGTGTTTTAATAGCCCAAATACCCAAGACGGTGAAGTTTCTGAAAAGAAACTTCTCGTATACCTTAATGAATTTCGACTCAATCTATCCTCTTTGAGAAGTTAAGTATTCACGGTTTCGGTCCAAGTCATTCTAATGGAACTGTGAAGAATCATAGTATAAATTATAGCAATTGTGAAAAAAGTTTGTTGGTCAGACCAGTAACACTATTTAAACTTGTTCAACAGAGCGCATCTTATCATCGAGGCGTTATTCGAACGTCCATTCTAATGAAGCCAAATTGCTTGTTGAATCGCTCTTCGAAATTACTACATTTTTTATCATATTTATTTTTCGAAAGAAGTTACAAATCTTCTTTCGAATGAATATTTGGGTATGTCTATATCGTTATCCTTCTCCCCTTCTTCATTCCTAGCAGCATTCTCCAAGTATCGTAAGATCAATTCAAAAACGTGATTAAAAAAATAAAACGAATAAAATCGTCCCTTTAGGAAATCTCCATCGCATAGAAAAACTCCGCGAAGCTATGAGTAAACCGAACAATAGGCAACAATTTCGGAAAGTTTCCCCAACAACTCCAATATAAATAACACAGTCAGCGCAAACACGAATTCTAGTCCAGTAAACAAATGCCATTTTAAAGAAAACATGTATTTCATGATTCGGGAAAGTGTTTGAGAAATTTTGAAGAAGGACTGCAAGAAATGCAAAAGTTTGAAACAATTGTTCGGATAGCTATTTAGTTTTGGCGTATATATCAAAAACTATTTGAAAAATCTATTTTTTTTTTCAATAACCGTAAATTTGCTCAAACAAGTGCCATTATCCATAATCCATAATTCCAATTCCATGATGTAACACTCAGTCGTATTGCAGCAAGATACATGGTTAGGTTAGGTTAGGTACTTGCTTATCTAAACGTGCCATATCTACAGGAGTCCAAGACTTTCCAGGAAATGCAAACTCATAATGATTGTCTCAATCAAAATTCATTATTTGCACTGCTCACGAAGAAAATGAAAGCTTTCTTGAGACTTATGTCAAATTTGAGAGAAAACTGACTTTTCGATTCCTAGGACATAAGTATACACGGATATAATCAGACATTCGAACTGATCAAGTATAAATATTGAGAAAAACCAATTTGACTATTATCTAGACCAGTGATTCCCAAACCATGGGTTGCGACCCACTGGTGATTCCCAAACCATGGGTTGCGACCCACTGGTGGGCAGCGGAAACAGATTAAAAACACTTAATGCTTTTGAATTGTTTTTCTCACTTTGTATTGAGGCTAGGGGAGAGTATCCAGTTCTTTCGAACTCCACACCAGCTCCACAAGTTACATAAGTCTCATTTTTTTAGTTTTTGTATTTGTCTAGTTCTAATTTACTGAATTAAAAGTCTTTTTTCGTACTGTATTTTATCTTCAAACATATCATCTTTACCATTTTCTTTCAGAGGTGTATTCCTCAATAGTGAATTTCCACTATAATAATGATCAAAATATTATTAGTAATGATAATTCACTTGATCAACATGTGGGTCGCGAAAAAAATTCCACAATGAAGGTGGATCCTCAGGCAAAAAAGTTTGGAAAACGCTGACCTAGACAGATGAATGAACAATAATCTGCGGCGAAAGATTCCTCCTGCAATGTGTTGATTAACTATGTGTTTATTAATCACCTAATTTTTGCTACCAGTTAGTTTTACACTCCTTGGAGCATTTGTTTGAAGATTTCAGAAAAGATCTTCTTCGACATAAATTCTGTTCTTCACATTTTTATTGACAATCGATGGAATGACAAAATTTATGTAGTTTCCAAATATTTTTACTTCTGAGGAAACCAAAGGAGCTACTATGTTAGCGAAATGCATCTAGATATTAAAATGTCTGTGAAAATTGTGAGATTACTATCATGGGTGAATTTTTTTAGCGAATTTCCTACTATTTGAAGAACTTTTCTCTAATTTTGAAATATCTCAAATATCCCTTCAGGTATTCGCAAAATCCAAACCTCTATCTTCCATTTAATTGTTCATAACTTCAACAATCTTTAGCGATCTTTCTTGAGAAGATTTTTGGTCTTTGAGGATATTTTTTTGGAAAAATAGCCCTTGTAAACTAGACTATTTCGCAACAGCTCACCTGGCTCTTCGCATTATAACCGAGCATCGTAGTTTTCCTGAATGGATTCGTGAATGACAAATTCACGTCGAGCAGGTTGTTTTTGTACAAGTCAAGCGCGAATCGTATTTTGCTGTTTCTTTCCGTCACACTGTCGACTGCATACAAAACTCCACAGACGATGAACATTTCGCCTACTTTGTGATGGTCCAGGCTTATGTTCCAAATATACTGGGCTTTCATCGTTTCTATGTTCACCTGCAAAAGTATTGTATCGATTATATTGACTAAAAAATTATTTTAAATGTGTCAGAGTTCATTCCAGGTATTTTGGGTAATGATTTCATAAAAACAATATTTTTATCTCAATCAGAAAGTTGAAACGCTTCCGTATTTGAGCAATCTACAACGATATGCGAGAATATAATTTATATAGTCGCTCAAAACGTCGTTATTCCACACCTGCTATGATATTTCTTTCAAATACTGCTGAATCAAAATATCAATTACCTACTCCAAAGATCAACGCCTTCAGAATTCCTGAATTGTACGAATGATCAAGTACCATTTTGTACAAGAGGCATTTTAAATCCATATACAACGATAAATTTCAAATCGATTGAACTACATACGCAATACATTTTAGAAATTAATTGAAATTTCCGTCCAAATTACTGATATTGATAGGAATTACTCCATAATGTATCAGCTACTTCAAGTTCGTGTTGTCCAACTTTGATTCCCAAGTTTCAATCGTTTTTAGAGCCAAAGATCATAATATTCGACTCACCGGCAATGAATTGTAGGCCGAGGTTTAGAATGGGACTACAAATGTATCGATGTCACTACTAACTTGTCACTAAAATCTTTCATAGTAAAAATAATACAATAAAGTATATTAATGCGATTTGAAAAAAAAATTTCAAAATGTATTTCTCTTATGAAGATAAGAATTTTGTTTCTTAATAGGTTTCCACACTGCATTCATTGTATTCCTTCGACGTACGCCCTTGCCACCCGTATTTTCAATTTAGCTCACTCCTAATCCTGCTTGAATAGTTGAGCCAACGTTAGCAGGACCACAAACGTGTACACGAAGTACAAATACAACTCTCTCCATTCCCGTAACAACCGATCCAGATTCAATTCTCGTTGTCTGAGTCGAGTGAATAATGCTAACCTTCATAACGGCCGTGTTGTTTGAATCAGGCACTGCAAATATCATCCACAAACCGTTGTCGTCGACGCTGAAATCCACTGTATTGTGCTGGTCGGAATAGAGCTTATTAGAGCCATTCGTTGAGCTGCCTCCGCCTGTGGGAAGATCCAGGGAGACCTGAAAGCGGGAAAAATCATCACAGACGTACTTCGAAATATATATCTGGTAAACAGGGTGATAGAAACAGAAATTATTTCAATTGAAGGGGTTATATTTTAGGGGTGATCAATTTTTGGGAAAGAAAATTTTTGGATTTCTACTACTCCATCTTGATACAAAAAAAGGATGAGGGAATCTTCCGAAGAAAGGAAGGAAGTAATCAATTTGAAAATAAGTAACTTACATGGATGTGTAGATCATGCGAAGAAGTAACTTTCAGACATAAACTGAAAGAAAGTCCTCCTGAAACAGCTACTTTCATATAAACATTGAATTACACGAAAGAAAAAAATTGTTTCAAAACAAATACTTCTATATGAACACTGAATTATACAGAAGATACTTTTCTCTACTCAGATATCATTCACATGAGTTCTACTTTAAATGAATGGTAACAAATTGCACCTACATGGAACACTGTCATCCTCATTGGTATACATCAATGTTTCGCCTTAAGACAGTTACCCTAAGGCTCTTCAGTACAGTATGTGAATCCAAGGAGAACAAGAAATTCGGAAATCTTCAAAGTACCCTTTTGTTGCACCAACTATGGGCGAAATGATTCTGTAGGTAGAATTTTGAGACTTGCAAATACATACAATGTAAATTTAGAAAGACTGTGGAAAGATTGTAATTCATTAACTTATTTTTACGTTTTTTTTTTTATTTTATATATTTTTTCCTTAAACATATATGTGAACTTGTTAATTATTTTGTAAAAAACAGGCATTGCCAAAAATGAATAAATAAAGAGGGATGTAAAAGTACAAATAATTATATAAGATATAACTTTTCCGGTATCTGGTATATAAGTATCTATATTGTCCTCATAAAAGATTCATAAATGTAAATGTCAGTGTTTCTCCCCAACTGATGAAATCCACAAGTTATTCTTTCAAATGGCTTCAAATCCTCAACGGAATAGCAATTACTTTAATCCTACATTTCATCATCTTCCGCTTACACTAATCCTTTTATTCGAATTCCAACAAGCACACACTTCAGTTGTGACAATCCTTTCGCAAAAAGGTGAATTGCAACTCGAACAAACTCAGTCGACAAAATTCGATTTACCACACATTTCATTTTGACTGACACCTCAATGAACATTTCAAGCTACCTCCACGTATTCTAAAATCGAAATATCCAATTTCTGGATTGATGAAGAAGCTTTATATCATGGTTGAAATTTCGAATGAGTCGCTATCGAGTAATAATAGTAATGATACACCCACACGTGTGTGGGGGAGTAGTATTACCCTTACCCACACCTTGTGTAGGTAAGGGGCTATTGTGAAATATTTTGATAGCTATGTCTACAGAATGGAAACAAAAAGTTTTAGACACACACTGAAAGAAAAAGCCCCCTCGAAACAGTTGTTTTCATATAAATCTCCTGTCTAGGATTGAGTAATATAAGAATTGTATTATAGTTAAGGAAATAACTGGCAACAGCGCTCATCCTGGTGACTTAATCGTCTTGGCCCTAAGCTGTTTGACGATATAACACCGTTAAAATATCATACAGTCCACTATATTCAGTAATAAACGAAATAATTCAACGGAGTACATCACCTTCAATTTCCAACATGGTCCTTCTAGCCGGATCATGTCTGGGATTAAGTAATATAAGAACTGTATTATAGTTGAGGAAATAACTGGCAACAGCGCTCATCCTGGTGACTTAGTCGTCTTGGCCCTAACAACCACTCTCGATAAGCTGTTTGACGAGATAACACCGTTAAAATATCATACAGTCCACTATATTCAGTAATAAAGGAAATAATTCAATGGAGTATATCACCTTTAATTTCCAACACATTGAAACACACGCAAAAAAAACTTACTCAGAATTATGCCATTGCCAACTTCATTTCTTTATTATGTTTTGATTGAAATCCATAAGAACAAACCATCCTTGGCGAAACAATGTCATATCCAATGTCATATCCGGAACGCTCACCACATAAGAAAAGATTTCGTCTTCACTTATCGCAAAAAAAAAATCCATAGATCACTTTCTGTACAATATGTTGCCACAAGATTTCAAGAGAAAATTGAAAAATTATTCGTTGAGGCATTGCTTCTATTCTGTCGATGGCTTAAGAACACATCTTTTGGATTAACACAACCAATTTTCAAAGTTTTAACATATATAGTCTGTTTGAAATCTGTTTTTTAAACTGATTTGGATCTCATGAGGATTGGTATCGTCCCAAATTCGACAATTTTGTTTGTTCACGTAACCATTCATCCCGAAATGAGCGTCTAATGTATCTCAAAAAGTTACTGTTCAGTATGGATTTTGGGCTTGCGACGTCATCGGTCTATATTCCTTTGAGAACAACGTTAGCCAGCTCATTACTGTCAACGATGAGCACTATAGGTCGATGATTATCAATTTTTTATTTGGTCTGAATTGGATGATCTGGTCACCAACGACATGTGGTTTGATCAGCACGAGGCTACGTGCTTCATTGGATATTCTGCAGGAGCAATTTTAGGGTATACTCACCTCACGTGTAGGTGATATGAATTGGCCACCGAGATCGTGCGGTATGATCCTGTTAGACTTTTTCTTGCGAGGTTTTTTGAGTCGCAGTTGTATGCGAATAAGCCATAAACCACAGAGATCGTATAGTGAAATAAAAATGTTCAAAATTTCACTAATACTCACCGTGC
The DNA here is from genome assembly GCA_015342085.1 of Leptinotarsa defecta. Lineage (NCBI taxonomy): Eukaryota > Metazoa > Arthropoda > Insecta > Coleoptera > Chrysomelidae > Leptinotarsa > Leptinotarsa defecta. Next base: position 16,300 of record WOGO01001318.1, read on the forward strand.
TTTCGTTGAGAAGATGATATTTTATAATCCGCCTGGTATTCAACACATTGTAGAAAAAGGAACCATTATAAATTACGTGGGTGTTTCCACCGAATGGATGGTCTAAGTTGTATTCCCTGTGAAAAAATACATTTTTCATTTGACAATTCAAATCTTCAGAACTTTTGATAGACTGAGTTATAGCATAGCATACCAGTATAAATCCCAAAGATATATTTATATTGTCTGAAGTAGAATGAATCAACTTTATTATCAGAATTTCCAAGGTTGCAATTGTCCTTCATTGTATTTCAGAAAAATTGATTCTTACCATATATAAATATTCATTCATATATTTAACCAGCACAAAATCAATAGTCAAATGCAGGTTTTTGATAGATACTATTCCATTGATTCAAAATTCCGGAAAAAATTGTAAATAATATTTCAATGTAGATGTTATACCGTGATCTATGAAATATATTAATTCTTTTCTTGTCCATCTACAGAGTTTCTTCAATTCAGGCAGAGATTCTCAAATCGTAGTTTTTTCAAATTTACATTCTGTCATCCTTTCGATTTGAAAAGTATTCAGAATCATAACGAAATCATTAGCATTCACTTCAAATATTGAAGTTCTTTCTCGAGTTTTTTTTAAATCGCCATGATCACTGTTATATATTATTGGTATGCATACAAAGATCCAAAACTTCAAGATTGAGTGACACATAATATGAAAAACGAGATATGAAACTTTATATTTTTTTCTATGTTTCATACTATGTTTCATTTCTCATTTTTCATGATCTCTTTCTACGTAGTAACGGTTACATCCATCAATTTATAGACACATAACAGTTTGTATCCGGTCAGTGTAGTTAATTCCAGGAAATCAAATAATTATTCATCATAAAGCTCATCGAATTGTGAAAATTATTGCCAGAAATCATTGCCACCGAGTTTTGTGAATTGAAAATGGGGAGGTAGAAAATTCGATAATCTTCAGTAACACAATCATAGCAAGAATAAGCTACTAAGTTAGGAAAGAATCATTTATATTAATTCAATTACTTTGACAATCGTCCTCTGCCATTTCGCAATATTCGCTTCATTAATAATTAGTGAAGTGAGCAGTAGAGTATGAAATAACTCTAATGAATGGAAGAAGTCGTGTTGGTACGTAATTCAATTTCTGTTTCTTTATAAAGTTTCCAGAACTAGTGTTCTTCATATTACATTCACTGATGTTGGAATGCCTTCAATTCAAGATATCCCCTGAAGATTGTGAAACCAGGAAAAACCCACACAAATAATAACCCAATCAGTATATTTGATAAAAAATATACATTTTTGTGAAAGCAAACTTCTTACTTGGTTGGCAGATCTCTCCTGTACATCGTCTTATTATCATACTCATATAAAATAGTGGGTTCGCTTTCTTTCGTCACCCAATACTTCTGTTCCTCCTTTTCATTGGGCGGGTTTGAATCCCTCATCCAGCAACCGTAGACATGTTCGGTGTAACGATGGTACACAGGTTTTCCAACAGCGTAAAGAACGCAATCTGTAATAAATTTTCATAAATCAACCCTTGAAAATATAGTGCAACGAAAAACATGTAGCTGTTTTACAAAATATCACATTGAAGTGTTTTTGAATGAGTTGAAACCTATAGTCAAACTACCAAATCTTGAACTTCGTGATCTTTTTGATATTATAACTATATTGATATTATAACAGTTATAACTGACTGATATAGTCCAAGTAAACGATATTGTGCACACTTAAAGTTGGCGGCACTCTCAAAAGCCAAAAAAGCCAATACAGAAATGACAGAACGCGAACTAGTCCACGTGAACTGCAGCTTCGAGAGGTGTTCCGAAGCGAAGCAGTAACTCGTCTTGATAATGCCATCTGAGATGATGGCGAAACGTCGACTATCGAATAGCACACAACGGATGAACACCCGGAAAGGACCAATAAACGTATTATTATTATTATTATTATTATTATTATCTCATGAATACCAAAACCTTTATCGTTCATCTAATAAAATCATTGAAAAAAACAATATACGACTGTTACAAAAGCAATTTCTACAACTGAAATCATAAGGAAGAAATTGAATACTTCCAGCCATAACGTGAGTTGCTGTGATGAAACTCTTCAGAATTCGATAAAGAAAGTAGAATTTAGATTTTAAGTAATAAACAAACGTCAAGCAATTATGAAAAGCAGAAGAACAGTAAAATATAGGTAAATCTTGGTATGACACTCACGACACAGT
>WOGO01001319.1:0-18562 GCA_015342085.1 Leptinotarsa defecta
CCCCTCCCTCCCCCCCCCCCGAGAAAAGCTTCTGGATCCGTCCATGACCAACACGTTATTCTTTTGACATCTTTTCAATGTCATCTGGTTTTACTGTCTCATTTGGACGTCCACTGAATGTTTTGAAAATAACAAAAGTAGTGTCACTCTTAGCACAATAACTCAAGAAACTTATGAGTAGAACTTCATGAAATTTCAACAGATTTCTTTTGAATGTTAGTACTAAATGAAAAGGCAGTAAATGCAATAAGACTAACGCCGAGACTTTTCAGCCCATGTAGTACTCTTTTTCTTCGAAGTATTTGTGCAAATTGTTACTTACAAGTTGGGTTTTCCCTTCAAAACCTTTAGGCAGATAAATATTCAATCACAATGAAATTAAGAGAAAATTGAATTACATAAAACTTGGACTAAACACTGTAAACACTCGAAGCGGCGAAAGTGGAAAGGTAATTACTACCTTAAATACCTGTTCAAACACTGCTCAACTCAAGAAATGAAAAAGTCAACTGAAACAAATAAAGAGGCTATACATAGAAGAACAAGAGTTCTGAGAACCTGCTTTACATTGATATTTTTACTTTTTTTTTTATTTCTCAGGTATATTATGAATGTAATTTATTTGACTAGAAGAAAAAGTCTTCTGATTAATTAGTTTTTGTCAAGTTTTGTGCATATATAAGTCCGTTACGAAGTAAATATTCAACACATAAAGGAAGTAATTGATAACTTTGCAATTGTTAATTATTGCTTCCTAATTGAGTGCGAAAAAATCCGAAATCAAATGCATATTCAACTGTTAGTTTGTGATGTAAAATCACAAAGCACATGTCACTTCTAATAATCAATTACTTTATTCATCATTCAAATTATGTAAGTTGATATTGAAAATACAGCTGTCTATCAACGTGAAAAAACTTTTTTTTAATTGCCCTACCTCATGGAAAATAGTTCTTCAATATTTAGTTACATACTTCTTCTCCAAGGGTGTGTCTATCTATGTACAGAGTGACTCGTACAAAAGAAGTGTGTCCAGAAAAAGATGATTTGCCGTTGAATGAACCCGATGAACGATTTCTCGAAAATACCTTTTCAAAATTTTGAAAGAATATGTCTGTTTACTATTTGCAATATCGGTGTGTCATATGCCCGATAATTTTTTGTGAAAGTATTATCACACACGAAATTGAGAAATTGAGGTGTAATTATGTTTTTCTACATTTGTCCGGATGTACGTCTGGTATCCGCATGATTTGAAATCTATAATTTTTCTTATGGAGTAATATACTAAATTGTCAGTTCTGCTTCTGAATCATTGGTTGATTCTTCTTAGTATATTCATCCAAGCTGTTCTTAACTTCAGGTTTTTAAGAATACGAACAATCTTTCCCAACACATATCCATTATTAAATTTTCAGAAAGCTGAAAAAGCAATTTTTATTTCCTTCGTTTTCTGAGGTTATTCCATTATGAAGTAAAATACCGAGTTTAATGTACCTTCAAAGAGTCTTTGTCCTGTTATAATTTATTTTACTAGCCATAAAAGTATACGTAATCCCAAACTTACACTTGATCAACGACGACTGCTGTTAAATTTACCAAAACAAAATCTCCTCAATACTAAACTTCATAAGATGAAAATTTGTTAAGATTCAATCCAGTGAGTCACCTCTAATAAAATGGCATAGTGATATAACATATTCGTGATGTTACAAAGTCGTAATGTTCATTTGAATACGATATTGCGTTTTGAGCTATCCTTTCGACGTGCTTACTCAGTGACAAGTAAATGGTGGAGTGTCACGCGACAATTGTAACATGGCTCCATAGTTTCATCACAGCTTACTTACTATAAGTAAGCTGTGGTTTCATAATCAAATTTTCCATCACGGTTTCATGAAATATCCCCGTGCTTAGATGAAATTTCAACTGTTGGCTACGTGCTCGCTATAATTTGGTCGAGCCGAGAGAGAGAGAGAGACAGAAAATATATTTTCACGAAAATTTGGAATGAGATTGATGGGAACGAAAGAGATGACATAGTGGAGATAATACTGGACACATAAAAATATTTTACTTATTTGTGGATATAAATTACACGACAGATCAATGACATCTAGCTCTGAGCGTTCAGTTTGTTTGTTTATAATCACGTAGATGGTGCGCAATAAAAACGTATATGAGGTGTAGTATTTGAAATCACCATATGGATCTTCATTGAGTAACGGCCGAATCAATCAGAAAAATAAAACACAGAAGTAGACTATTATCAATATCTCAAGCCACAAGTACATTTCAGTCAATAACCTCTATTCAAGTTTGAAATCCAGTAGTTTTCTTTATCTCATATAACATAATAATTCGCATTTTCAATATTTGATAGTGAAGTGTTTCAAATTTCAAAAAACAGAAAAGAATAGTGACGGGATAATACAAAATGAGTAGTGGTATGGATGATTTGACAAGGATTACAGAAAGCAGAAAAGAACAGTGACACGAAAATACAGATTGAGTAGTGTTATGGATGGTGAGAGAACAATTACCACGGACTAGGACAGTTACTATAATAGAACAAAAGAGGCAACGTAAGAAAGATATTTTATGGCTCTGAGTGAACAACTGAAAGTACACCGAGCCACCGCGAACAAGAAAAATAATCTGATGGCACGGATTTCGATATTCTAATTGTTTTTATGCATATATGAGATTTAAGGATGTTGACAGTAACAGATGACAGTAAACGGTGAATTTTCTGAAATTTCCCTAGCAAATATCCCAAAGAGTATCCTATTCACAAAAAAATTAGCCAGAAATTGTCCAACAATACATTGTGATGTCTGAAAATGTTGTTATACTGCGAAACACATGTCGCGGATATCTCACATTAAAGTGTTTTTTCAATTCAATTTCATTTTTGGAGTTGACAATCGAATAAATTACTGAAATGAAGATCAATTCATGTTTTTCCAAGTAACCGCTTTTGAAACTTCCCGTTAATAATGGTTAGTGTTCGGTTACTTTGGGACCATACCCTCAATTCTGTCTCCACACGCTCCAGTAAATGACAGAAATCATGCGCCATCTATGGACTAGTAGACATAGTCAATTTTTAAAATCATTCTATTTTGAATGCTGCGAAAGTCGTCAAAAATTGCAACAAATTGCCCTACCTTATCGACAAGAGGCAAAAGTCGCCACGGAAGTGATCAGTCACCTATTCTGGAACATTACTACTTTTGAGTGAATTATTGAGAAAAGACGAAGTGGTTTCAAGCGTTTTAGTTTTTCTTGTGTTGACTTCCATCAGTTTAGTTGCCATTCAAGAAGTTTTTATAGCGAATGAACCCGAAACAATATTTATTTGATTTACGTCGTGTCTGTGAGTTTTGAAGGAGGCCATCTTTGCAATCTCTATCAGAGGTCCTTTGCTCGCGCTTTCATTGTCTGGTGAAAAGCCAGTATATATCACATACAGACTACATCAAATGGCTTTAAAACGAATTAATAAGGTATGTTGGTGTCGAAATATTCGGTGAATAAGATTTTAGGTTCAGGTTCGTGAAGTAAAGTGTTTTTCTCCTGCTAAACGCCCTTAACGATTTTGTGGTAGACCAATGTGAACAATTTTAGAACATGAATTTATCGTGTGCAACACTGAGTTTCCTTGTACTAATTGCATTCAAAACGGGCATGGACATTTTTCGTTAAATTGTGTCACCCTTGACGGGTCAAATATTTTCGATTCAATCACTGATTAAATCTCGACTTATAAAAAAATGCCGGATATGTACGTAATGAAAAATGGACAGTTGTGGTCAGCATTAGTCACAATTTTCCCCAATATGTTATTATTACCTTGGCCTAAAGTGTCTTGTGTAACTAACCTCTCCATAATAGGCCCCTGACTTTCATACTTCTAAAATTAACTTGCCAGATTCTGTACTATTTGGAGTATTCATTTCTTCCTTTTTCTTTTTCAGGAATTACAAGACCTCGGCAGAGATCCTCCGGCACAATGTTCAGCAGGTCCTGTTGGAGATGACTGTAAGTGCACTATGGGACAATGAATTTCCTTGTTATTAACAGAATTACATTTGTTTATTCCAGTATTTCATTGGCAAGCAACAATAATGGGGCCAGTAAGTACTTGAAAATTCATTATACTCAATAGGATTATGAATATGCTTTCTTTTTAAAAGGATTTCGGTAAATATTCGTTAGTAACTTCTCCCATGAGTTATTGAAAAAATTAGACTTATGTATTTTTGTTCGCTGATTTTGAATCTAAAGTCAAAACTTGACATTCTGCCCATATTCATGGAGATGCAGCAAACTGTTGACTGTTACAAACAATTTTCTTGAAAAGGACACTTTCGTAAGGAAACTTTCGTTGGTACAAAACCAGATTAGAAATGAATGGTTGTAAATTTATAAAGCTGCCGGAGACATAAGAAGTGCCTCCTTTTTTGTCATTCAAGGTGGGTTTATGCAACAATAACTAGAATAGTGCCCAGTTTATACAGCTGTTTTTGATCGAATGTGCTCAAATAACATAACCGTAGTTATTCTTTATAGTTTTCACTTTAGTGCTGAAAATGGTTCCATATATACGAAAATTTTATCAATTTTTTTTTCATCCACTTTTCCAATACTTTATATAAACACATTTGAAGTAATATTTCATTAAAATTCAATTTCAACAACAACAAAGTCTGAGGTCAATGATAGCTGTAAATATTTCAATTTAGCACATGATCATTTCTGTTTTGATCTTGGCTAAAAGTTGGAAAACTATCTAACTATACTTCTTGGTCCTAATCGAGTTTACATAAAATATTTTGTTGATTTGTTGTGCCTCGTCTCTCAAGTTCTTCATCATGGATTAGTTACTAAATTATATCCACAAACAAAGATAGGTGCTTGATCAAATACATTTGCTTGTATTGGGTAACGTAAGCAAGCCAATCAGATTCAACTGCAAACGGCTGGTGAATTCATGTTTCAGTGTCAAAGTGGTTAGTTATGTATTAACGCTTGTGATGTGTACATATATGGTATTAAGACAGAGTATAGATATGTTGCATAAACACACTATTGGGGGCTCATTTAGACATTTTTATATCTGTCTTGATTTTAGTCGCAAAACAGTTTCGTCATTAATACAACGTTCAACATCCTCATCTTAGTCTTTGTCCTTGAATTGTGACCTTCAAAGTTTCAGAATTTCTATTTTTATAACTATGATCAAGACAGAGAAGACGTCTATAATGTGCATGTCAAAGCATATCTACTTCTTAGTTCTAATGGAGTTTCTATAAGAGCTCTTGTTATGGTTCAACTAGTAAGTTCTCAGTATCAGATGTACTTACTAGGTATGTGGCATGAACATGCTATTAGAATGTGAATTGATTCCATGTTTGTAGCTTGAGTAGTTTCATTTGAAAGTGGATATTTTCAAATTGACGTGATTCTCATTTTTTGACTTTGTCTATTAGCGATTCACATAATTCAGAACAAGGTTTATTTCAAGGCCATGCCCCAGGGGGATTGTATAGTCTGAACCCTTCCCGGTCCAAAGGGCTTTTGCCTATTTACGCCATTGAGGCAGCCGGAGAGTGCAACAGGCAATTGTTTCCCAACATTTATATGTTGTTGAACATCTTGTCGACTCTACCAGTAGCAACGTACAATCCGGAAAAATCATTTTCCACACTTAGGCGCCCAAAAACCTACCTGCGGAATTCTTGCGGGCAAGTGAGACTGACCGGGATGGCCCCAATGGCAAGTCACAGTGATGTCATCATCCCTACTGATGATGTTATAAAAAAAAATTGCCCATAAAAAGTCTGGAAGGCTTGATTTCGTATTGTGAATTCACTGAACTGGAAATTTGAGGTTTTTAGTTTTAAAAACGAATATGTTAGTACAGTTTTTTCAGTAGGGGGCTTTTCCCGTGACAATGTAACGGTAATTCCATAAATTTGAATTAGCAGGTCTTTCTTATTGAGACCCTACGAAACAAAAATCTGGGCAAGGCCTTGGTTTATTTTGATGAAGTGGAAACTCTTTATAATGTAAAAACACAATATATGAATAAAGGTCCGCGGTGGCCGCATCTCTGATCAACTCACGAAAATATGTAAGTCTGATTGAAATTTGAATGCAAGATGTTGAAACAACTATTTACCCATATCTCAATATCTACATCAGAAACCTATGAGCTATTTTATAAGTTTTGTAGTACACTTTGCAGATATATCCTAACCAAACTTCATTTTTTCTCAATAATTGATTTCTTCTCTCTCTGCCTGATATCCCAAAAAATATTTTCTGAATATCAACCCTAAATATTATGTCACATAACCTCACTTTACATGACGGGTAATTTAGTGTTTATTTGAAAAGAGGTTTAATGAGACAGTCCTTATAATCAATTCTAAGATTGCTTAGCCTATTGAAGCTAAATTGTTTTGAATAAAATGTCATGAAAGTAATTAATGAAAAATGAAATATTGTCAACAAACAGTATTTGATATTTACCTCACTCCACCTAACCTCACTTGAATAAGGAAATTTTTATCCAAGATCTGCATCTGTTTTTTTAATAGTAAAGATTTTGACACAGGGCCAGGTTCCACCATTTAGAATGGTGGAAGCAATTAAAATGAACTTATCACTGATATAGTTCCTTTTCAAAAGGTGTGTGGTAATAAATTACTCAAATTTAATAATCCCATACTCACAAGGGGGTGCTCATAAATCTGGTTTTATAGCACTAATCCTCTTTTCAAATGGTTTAGCAATTATCTGTTTGATGAGAACTGTCAAAAGAATTGTTTACATGGCCCTTAGCCTTGGTATTGTTAGAAACATAATCATAATACTTATATTTAAATTTTGAAATATTGTAAAGTTGAAATTTCATGCCTAGGTTCAACCTAACCTGATCTTGATATGGTTTTCATTTACACAACCTTTCAGCTGGTGGGCATTAGCAGATATATGATATAGTTTTGGTAATGTTTTTTGAAGCATTCTCATTTGATTAAAAATTATATTTTAGCATTTTTTTGAAAAAAACAAACTCTGATCTGAAAATTAATAAAACATGGTAACATAACTTTATTCTTTGTACGCAGTTACATGTATCTCAATCTGAGGGCTGGTAGTAAGATTTAAAGTATGTGTAACTACTGAAAAAATGTACATAATATAAATAATAATTATATTTATTTTGTTTTTTACATGAAATGTATAGGAATAGTTGATCAGAAACAGAAGCTTTACGGCCATATCAGAAATGTATATACAATATACATGGAAGAGGTAAAATAAAGTATATATTGAAAAAATATGTACAGTTGTAAAATATCAAATATGCAATACAATAAAGGAAAAGCCAGAGACGTTCAGGGTAGAGTGAATTGACAAAAAAAGTGATTTTGTTTATTGATACATAGTACGTGGGTTATACATTTGGTTATTTTGTTCGAGTGGATTACACTTCTATTAAAATTCTGTAATAATGTTGAAATTATTAAATTGTAGGAAATAAACGTTTTGACTTTCTACTTCTCCATCAATATATAAAGGAAGTGAGAAAATTCCAAAGGAAGGAAGACGGCAATTCATTTCAGAATACACTCTTAACAAAAATGTGCAGATCATAATTGTTACTTTCAGAATTATGTGATGATTGTCAGACCAACGATCACTTATGGTGCAATTGCCTGTTTGCAGAAGGCTTTACAGAAAACGGCCCAGGCGAAACTCTCTGGCTTACAGAGACAGGCTTGTCTGGCTATCAGTGGTGCCATCAGTACCACACCGTCAGCGGCCTTATAAAGTACTGTTCCCGAGTAGAGAGTACTGGATCCTCAGGTAGAAGGAAATGTTAATAGCTGATAGTCGATCAAAAACACCTTCCGGTTCTGGTGCAGATGATTTCAGTCGCAGACCCAAGACAGAGATATCAACCTGCCTATGCGACTGTATTTCAAGCGGAAATTTACGCTATTGAATTGTGTGCGGAGAGATTGAAAGAATCCAACCTCATACATAAGTCAATAAAAACATTCTCGGACAGTCAAGCGACGTTGGAAGCTCTTGGCTCCTACCGAGCAACGTCTAAATTGGTAGCAAATTGCCAAAAACGACACTCTTTAGTAGGAAAACGTAACAGATTGTCTCTGGAATGGATTCCTGCCCATACTGGACTGGAAGGCAATGAGGCTGCTGACTCCCTTGCAAAGGAGGGTGCTGCAAGCAGCTTCATTGTACCAGAACCTGTTATTGGCATCACTTTAGGTTTTGCCAAACAAAGATGGAACATCTGGATGGCAAGAAGATTTATGGACTTCTGACATAATCTTCCCGGATTAGCTCACTCCAAGGCGTTTATTCACCCTTTGTCCGAAGACAGTGTGTGTCGCCTCTGTTTGGAAAATGATGAAACAGCAGAGCATATACTTTGTGCCTGCACCGCTGGGGACCGAATCAGGTTCTTAGAGTGCGGCAGAGCCGTACTCTCACCGTCTGACCTGAAAGACCACTCACCATACAAACTCAGCTTCGTTAAGAAGCTGGGTTTATTTGGTGTGAATAGGTCTGAGCCACAATAAACCCTTGCGGGTTGCGGTCTAGGGTTGAATAGACCTACTTTCAGAAACAAATTGTAAGATTAAGCCCTCTCGAAACAAATACTGTCATATGATGAATGAATTAACATGAAAGAAAGAGTACCTTTGAAACAACTACTTTTATATGAACATGGAATTATAAAGAAAAAAAATTACAACTGGTGTACCGCAAGGATCTATTTTGGGACCTCTACTATATATAATTTTCATTGATGACCTACCATATTGGGAAAACCCGTTATCATATATTTTATATGCAGACTACAATCCAAACAAATGCTAAAACTCTAGATGAGGTACTTATATTATTATCCTCTGAAGCACAGTCACAAACTGAAAGGTGGTTCAATGCAAACGTATTATATCTGAATAAAAACAAAACCCAAGACATGGTATTCACCCTAAGAAATACGGAAAATTACTCAATTTCGCAATGTAGTGTGAAATTTTTGGGAATTCATTTTGAGAGTGAGTTAAAATGGGATCATCATATAAATGAACTATCAAAAAAGCTAATGAGAAATCTATTTTTGCTAAGAAACCTCTCCAGACAAGTTTCAAAAGCAACTCTTCGAACGGCATATTTTTCCTTGTATGAATCCATCATTTCTTATGGTATTGTCGCCTGGGGACATGCAACCGATTGTGATAGAATATTCCGACACCAAAGGAAAGCAATTAGAATATTAGACAATATCGGCTACAGAGATGAATGTCAAAATTCATTCATTACATTGAAAATACTAACCTTTCCTTCTCTTTACATCATGGAAAATTTAATATATATAAAAAATAATCTATCTCAGTATGAAAGTTTTGAAAATGTGCATGACTACAACATTAGGCATAAAAATGATTTGAGTACAAACTACTGCCGCTTAAGAAGATGTCAAAATGGACCAAATTTTTGGGCTGTGAAATTTTGCAATAAATCACCACCAAAAAATAAGATTTCTACCTATTAACATATTCAAAATCAGGGTAAATATTTTTTAATGAAAAACGCCGTCTTCAGCACCGAAGAATTCCTGCACTGTGACATAAGTTCCTTAACCATATAGGCATTTGTCTTTGTTTGAAAACACCCAATTTTAAATTTTACTGCTTTGTTTTTGAATGTGCTCGTCGTCATAACTCAGATGTTCTTATAAGATAAATATTTTATATAATAAAAGAAAAAAACTTGTTCTGTGAATTGTAAGCATTTATTGTTTATGTAAATATTAATAGATGCCTGACATATACTAATTTTAGTTATATGTACGTATTGACTTGTGTAAATACTGATGAATGTATAAAACACCAATAAATTATCTATCTATTTATCTAAAGAAGTAACTTTCGAGACACAAACTGGAAGAAAAAAAGACCTCTTGAAACAACTAACTTTCATCAAAAAAAATATGTCTACGGGTAGAAAATCTAACAGACGTATAGAACCTTCAGTATTTTTTATTTTCGGTATAAGTATTTTTTTTTTATTTGGTAAAATGTGTAACCCTCTTTAATCTGAAATTATTCAAGTTTTGTTGATTTGTGAGTAATCAGTTAAAAAGCGTTATTTTTTATTAAGATTAGCATTTTTTTGCAGTTACTAAAAAATGAAATACTGAATAATTGATATCTGAGTAAAGAATTTAAGATGTTTGCATGAAAAACTAATCTGAATTTTTTCATGGGAAAAGATGTTTCTGAAATTACATAAAAGTTCTAAATGGTTTTTTACAATCATTCTGTTCTCTCATATTCATCCTGTTTTTGTGGCTCAAATATTTGAATGATTTTTTAAAATTCTCCAATCTTACATTTTTTTATTTTGTTTTAAGGAAAGAAGAGTACGAAGCACTCTTACCCAAATTGGGTATTAATTTGAAACACGAAGACAAGGACAAGGATGGCAAGCAACTTTTGAAGGTTGTAATGAGAACTTGGTTGCCAGCTGGTGAAGCTTTGCTTCAGATGATTGCCATCCATTTGCCTTCACCTGTAACTGCCCAAAAATACAGAATGGAAATGTTGTATGAAGGACCTTTAGACGACGAAGCTGCCATTGGTAAGATTATACTATAATTTGGTTTTCATCTTCATTTGACGGCAGCTCCATTTGGGCGATATCGGAAATTTGTCATTTCCGACTTCAACTTTTTTTTACTTATCTTCCAGCACAACTAGAGCCACTGGACAGTTTGCATGGCGGCAGCTCCTGTTGTCGTCATCGAACGAATACCCTGTTGGCAGTGCAATGGAAGAAGATAATTTTTATATTCACATTTAAACGCTTTCACAGGGCCTCTATCTTTATGCCCGGTTGTGAAATGCTACGGTGCGAATAACACACACATTCAACTTTAAAAATAACATTTTTGTTCAACTAAGTAGTTATTTAAGTTGATGGAAATTTGTAAATACCAAAAACCAAGTTCAACACAATATATTTCTAATACAGGTATCAAAAACTGCGACCCCAACGCACCCCTCATGATGTACATCTCCAAAATGGTACCGACCTCAGATAAGGGACGTTTCTACGCTTTCGGTCGTGTCTTCTCTGGTGTAGTAGCAACCGGTATGAAGGCCCGCATCATGGGTCCCAACTACGTCCCCGGCAAGAGGGAAGATTTGTACGAAAAAGCCATCCAACGTACAATCCTCATGATGGGTCGTTACGTCGAGGCCATCGAAGACGTACCTTCCGGTAACATCTGCGGATTGGTCGGTGTCGATCAGTTCTTGGTAAAGACTGGTACCATCAGTACGTTCAAGGATGCCCACAACTTGAAGGTCATGAAGTTCAGCGTGTCTCCTGTTGTGCGTGTTGCTGTGGAACCGAAGAACCCCGCCGATTTGCCAAAACTCGTAGAAGGTAAGCAGTTTGATTATATCCGTATCTATTACTTTTCTTCTTTATTTTTTTGAAGTTTTTCTTCAGTACTTTTGTAATTTAATTTTAGCACCAGTTATAAATGAGTTGAAAAACCCACCAAACTGAGCATAAGCTCAACATTGATATTTTTTCTCATTTCTTTTGCATATTTTCTTGTAATTCAAGAGTAACATTGGCATAGTGATTTCATTATGAATTGAAATCATGAAACTTCCTTGACATTTGTTTTTTTTTCTAGGTTTGAAACGTTTGACCAAATCCGATCCTATGGTACAATGTATCATTGAAGAGTCCGGAGAACACATCATCGCTGGAGCTGGTGAACTCCACTTGGAAATCTGTCTTAAAGATTTGGAAGAAGACCACGCTTGTATTCCCATCAAAAAATCTGACCCAGTTGTGTCTTACCGTGAAACGGTCAGCGAAGAATCTGACCAGATGTGCTTGTCGAAGTCGCCAAACAAACATAACAGGTATTATTTTAGTTATATTTTTTATTTTATCCGAGTTGTACTCCGTGCAATAGAAGTAATCTTATTTTTCATTACATAAATAATATTTGAACAATTTTTTTCTCTAAAAGTTTTTGGATGAAGAGATTTTGTGCCACCGATAGACAATGCTACATGGTTTCATATCTTTGTAGCATTCGCATTGGGTGGCATATCAATTGTCTTTTAGTTTCGGTCTTGGGGTAAATCCTCCCCTTGGTCAGAATAGGGGGACATACAAGCATTTTACGACTGACATTCAGTGACCTTTAACCTTCTGCAATCGACTAATTCCATTGTTATCCTTTAGGTTGTTCATGAAGGCCTGTCCCATGCCTGATGGTCTCGCTGAAGACATCGATGACGGCAAAGTCAACCCCAGAGATGACTTCAAGTCCCGTGCCCGTTACCTTGGAGAGAAATATGATTATGACCTCACTGAAGCCCGTAAGATCTGGTGTTTCGGCCCCGACGGTACCGGACCCAACCTCCTCGTTGATTGTACCAAGGGAGTGCAATACCTTAATGAAATCAAGGACTCTGTTGTCGCTGGATTCCAATGGGCCACCAAGGAAGGTGTGTTGTCTGAAGAGAATTTGCGTTCCGTTAGGTTCAACATTTATGACGTCACCTTGCACGCTGATGCTATCCATCGTGGTGGTGGTCAAATCATTCCTACAACTCGTAGGTGTTTGTACGCTTGTCTGTTGACTGCTTCTCCTAGGTTGATGGAACCTATCTACAAGTGTGAAATTATGGTGAGTCGCTGTTTTTTTTTACCGATATATATGACTTGTCAAAGTAGTTAACTTTGTTTTTTAATTTTTATTCTGATTTTTTTGTTCATTTGGTTCTTTTTTCTTATCCTTATAGATTTTCCTTCATTCCCTCTCTTGTTTCTCCTGATTTTTTTTTTCTAGCTTAAGTAGAATTTTTACCCCACTTCACTTAAAATGGATTTTTTTATTTATTCTTTCATTTTTGAAGTTTTGTGTTATGAATAATTGTTTTTAAACTTTTAATTTTGTGAATTTTTCCTTGTTTAATTTTCACTTAGCAAACTTTTATATTTTTGTAGACTTTTCTCTTTTTGTAAACTTTTTATAAAAAGCTTCTGTTATGTATTGTGAACTTCTCCTTTTAAAGACTTTTATTTTTTTGAATACTCTTCTCTTTTTTAAAACTTGTCTCTGTTTGAGTTTTTTTTGTACGTCTTATTTTTCATTGTACTTTTCTTATTTGATCTTTTTTTAAATATTTTTTAATCATTCTTGACTTTAGACATTACTTTTCTTTTTTTTTGAACTCAGTTTTAGTGCTTTCTTTCCTTGTATTTTCAAAACTTTATTGCCATTTTTTAAAAAACTTGCCTCTTTTTTTACATAGCTCTTTTTTTAAAACTTCTTTGACTTCTTTTCAGACGCGTTTTCTTGGATCTTCAATAATTTTTTATAATCTTTTTCATTTCATCTCTGACGTTTCCACATTGTTCCACTTATATATCAATTTTTTGTTTTGCTTTCCTATTACATTTGTTTCAGGCCCTCTTTTTATTCTTTGCAAGTTGATCGAATTTTTAAGTTTGATAACGAATATTTTTATTTCAATACTTTTTGGAACTTTTCTGGTAGACTTTTTTGTTTTTTCAAATCCTTTTCTTGATTACCTTTATATCTGTTTTTTTTTTCTTTGGCAGTTTTCTTTTCCTTTCATTTTGTTTTATTTCTTTCAAGCACATTGATATTGAATAGTTTGACAGTTGATCTTTTTACTTCCAGTGTCCTGAAGTTGCTGTCGGAGGAATCTACGGAGTATTGAACAGAAGACGTGGTCATGTATTTGAAGAATCCCAAATCGCCGGAACACCCATGTTCTTGGTTAAAGCATACCTGCCTGTCAACGAATCATTCGGTTTCACTGCCGATCTGCGTTCCAACACTGGTGGCCAAGCTTTCCCTCAATCTGTGTTCGATCATTGGCAGGTGTTGCCAGGTAATCCAATGGAAGCTGGATCCAAGCCATTCGGTATTGTGCAGGTAAGGAACATTTGTTTATATGTAATTGTTGAACTTTCTGGTATTTACATTGATTTTTTAACAGTTGATCTTTACACAGCAAAGAAAAAACTCTTAAATGATTGCTTTGCTAATTTTACTTTTGCTTTGAGTTTCTAGCCTTAATAAACTTTAAAAATAATTTTGACACGATATACTTGAAAAAAATTAAAGAGTCTATATTTGTTTCATATATCAATCTTGCTTTAATGTTTCGAATATATTATTTTGATTTCTTAATTTTCGTTTTAGGAAACACGTAAACGAAAGGGTCTCAAAGAAGGACTTCCAGATCTTGCCCAATATCTGGATAAATTGTAAACAATGGTGGAAATTAGGTTATGTACAGATTATTTAATGAAAGTAACCAACAGCATGTACCGCGGTTGTATTGCATAGGTTATTTTATAATTCCCTTTTTTACAATGTGTATCACCTGGCAGGGTTTCTTCTCGTCTTGACTCGATAGATAATCTGTGAACTTTTATTAATTTGTTATATATTATATTTTTGTTGATACTCTGGAACATCTTGTGTAGTTATTGCAATTGACAGATCAAGTAAAATCTAATACAGGAATCTACGGCTACTTTTATTTTATTTTTTAGTCGGGTTGCCAGCTTGGGAAAAAGAGAAAAATCAAAATCTGTTGCACACGACCGTGTAATTTATTTTTTTAAGGTACTGATTAATTTTAAGTAATTTGTGTTTTTTGGATGTATGTACAATAAATATCAAATTTTTTAACGAACATTCAGTTTTTCATTTGAGATGAAGTCGAATCAACTGTTTAATTAGTAGCTTTAATCATTGAAAGGAAGTAAACGTTTAGCGGAGGTTACCTCGAGAGAGTCTGATTGGGCGATTGAGTAAAGCCAGCAGAGATGCCTCAAGGACTTCAACTGGACTAATTTTGGTGAGTAAAATATGGATAAATACAATTACATTTTTTTGAACTTTTACATTATGTTACAAAAACAACTAGCATAAAAAATAGAATGTACATTGACTTTCCGACATTTCAAAATTAGTTTATTTAGTGTTCCAGTTTTCAAAAAAGTAATGATTTTTTTGTTGTGGTTAATTTGTTCATCATGAAGATGGGTTATAAATATGTTTTAATTTTGGATATTTTTAGTTTTATATTATCATATACATGATTATAATAGACGATATTTTTTTGTTTCATAAATATAAAATCTATTGGAAATTTTTCTCTTATCAGAACAGAAATCCTGTCTCCACGCTCGTTTCGTTAACAAAGTTGACATCATCAGGAGATGATACGAGGGCCAGTATTTCTGTTCTACTGAGGCAAAAGGGTTTTCAATAGATTCATAATTTATTTATATTCATTCGTTACTTTTCTGAATTACTTAGTTGAATATTCTCAAACTCCATTTTTCATTGAACTTTCATTTATTTTTAAATATTTTCATGATGATTTTTTTACCGCCCCAGTCTGAATTTCATGACTGATTGGTTGTTCTGATTTTTCATTGAAAAATTCAATCTAATTTCGTGTCAATTACCATTCTTACAATATTTTCTTTTTCGTTGCAGAGAGGCAGTATGTTTATATGAAATCATTACTTTGAAAAGAAGGTCTTTCGACATGGCATGCAAATGGTAAGTTTATTTTGTCATCCTGAACGTTTTCTTTTGTGGTGGTTCTATTCCAAAATCACATAAATTTATGATATAAATTTTAAATGTTTTAAGGTGATCCCTGAAAGAATCTGTAAAAAATAAAAAAAATAAAAAAAGAATAAAAATAAATAAAAAGTAAATAAAAATAAATAAAAATAAATTAAATTAAAAATAAATTATGAATATAAATAAATAAAAAGATTAGCTGAAAATAACAATTATATTAAGCAAAAAAACCCTGAAATGAAATTAGGGTGAAATAAAATACAAGTCGTGTAATAATTTGGCTTGGAATCTCTTAATTTTTTATTTAATTTTTTTTAATGGTTCTATTTTTACTCGTGTATTATTTCACTGTAATGTCATCTCAGGATTTTTTTTGCTTGATCTAATTATTTTCAGCTATTCATTTTAATTTTTCATCTGTATTGGGATATCAAATCAATTTATATAATTTTAGACAATGTGAATCCGAATCATAAATTTTAAAGTAAATATTAAACTTGAAAGCTGAAAATTACTCTAATTAAAAATTGTTTAAAGTTGAAAAATGATATAAAACAGATCTGGATCAGGTTGCTGCTCGTATAATATGGAAAATTTACTGATTCAGAGTGGAAGAAATAAGTTATTTGGATTTGAAAGGTTTCATTCAACTTTTAATCATTTCTTTTTATATTTTCATGATGATTTTTTTACCGCCCTAGTCTGAATTTCATGACTGATTGGTTGTTCTGATTTTTTTTTTTTATCAAATCCTATCTAACTCCCTGTAAATTAACATTTTTATTATATTTTCTATTTTGTTACAGAGAGGCTGTGTATAAAAAATGGTTACTTTGAAGAAAGATCTTTCGACATGGTATGCAAATGGTAAGTTGTTTTTTTATTTTGTTCTGAACATTTTGTTTGTGTGGTGGTTCTATTGGTCCACAGAGTTACCTTAAGTGAAAATTATATTAGGACCGAGTAGAAAATAAACTAACTAAAATTGAATATAAATGTAGAAATGAATATAAAACTTGAAAGGTGAAAAATCAGATTGAAAATTGATTAAAAATTGTTTATATAAACGCGATGAATAATGTTTATCTAATAATTTTTGCAGTTGTAACTTTGATGTAATCTTGAAACTAAAAAGTTAAGATCAGTTGTAAATAACTTGAAGAAAATAATTATTGCAATGAAGTAGAAATATTTCAATTGTTACTTTGAAAAAATTTGTAGTAGTTGCATATTGCAAATTGAACATAATTAGCATTTTTAGGGTATTTAAAAAGTTCTTAATAACTTTTGGGAAAGAAAGTTTTTGGCTTTCTACTACTCCATCTGAACATGATGAATGTTCTCACAGACCTGTTCTGACTTCAAGTGAAGACAAATAGAACGGCCATCTGAAATAATTATTCAAGCAATTATGGTTATTAATAATCAATTGCACCAACTAAAGTTGCTTTCTTCATTTTCAGGTGTTGAGTGTTTTGCACAGGACAGTGTCAAGCAGTTGGGAAATTATAATTAATATTTTAGGTAAGTGTTTTATATACAGAGTTACTATTAGTAGTACTTTTTGAATGGCTCTCGTATGTACATTTCAAAATACCTGAATTTCCATCACCTCAGTCTTTGTTCAAAATCGATATTCTGCCTACTTTGATCAAAACGAATATGATTGTTTCAAAATGAACTCTCGACGTTCCTACACACTGGGTTCTGAAAATACCTGTCTGAAAACAACTAATGAATGTCCATGATTCTGAAAACATCTGCAAGACTAACCCCCCGTGAGTACTCTTGCATAAATGTTCAGCGTGGTATTAGCTGGGGAAGTAGTTGTTTTCCGGTAGGCATTTACCAGACTTCTAACACTACACTGAAATAAGTTCATAGTGTGTAAAGGCAAAATTCAGTCACTCCTATCTTGAGGACACTGGAGACTGCTCTTCCTAGGTTTGAAAATCAATTTTTGATGATATTCTTCTTACATGAATTCCTCAAAAATTATAAATATTTTGACATGAGGGCAAAGGAGTCTATTTTAGTTTCCCCCTCCACAGACATTTTCTGTTGGCACTGGTGACTTTCTGTTGGGCCATTTATCAAAGAGTGAACTTTGTGCAATGGGGACTCGTACTAAGTCCCCTCAGTACATACTACCTGTTTGTACTGTTAGGACCTAGTATGAGTCCTCACAGCACAGGCTAGTATGTACTGTGAGAACAACTAGAGTACTTTAATGCCTCATCATCTTCGATAATATCTGACACAGTTGCCATACTACCTAGTTTGTGGTGTTATGATCTAGTACGATTCCTTCCAGCACAAGGTAGTATGTACTATGAGAACAACTAGAGTACTTTAATGCCTCGTCATCTTCAATAATATCTGACGCAGTTGCCATACTAGCTAGTTTGTGCTGTTATGCCTTGTGTTCACTTGCAAGTAACTTGCGAAAGTTTTTTCACCAAGTACATGCCGGCGTGTCTACACTGTAGTCCAATTGATTATTTATTGTGGCAAATTACTCTAGCAAGTTCGTTTGCTTGAGTAACTTATACACACACTTCTAGAAAAATGTCGTCTCAGCAAGTGGCTGCTGCTGTTGTAACATATATTCAGGAAAGGGAAAATGACAAAAAGCGTAGAAAAATTTGGGTCAGAAAATGGATTCAGCCAAGATCTACGTTAGGCATACATGAGAAGCTGCTCTCTGAATTGAGAACGGAAGATCCTCAGCAGTTAAAATTTTTTTTACGTATGTCTGCGGAAGATTTTGATTTTTTGCTGAATTTGGTGAAAGAAAAAATATATAAAAAAGATACCAAAATGCGAGAAGCCATTCCA